>JAANDG010000421.1:0-132508 GCA_036852015.1 Pelodera strongyloides | reverse complement strand
GAAGAATGAAAAGGACTCATCCGCTGTTCATATATCGGATGCAGTACCAACTTATTTGTTCAAAGGATCCTACTTCCGTGATCCCATGCGTGTGTTGTCTACGGATATTGCTGTAAGTCTATTTCTATCTGAAGTGCAGACATCTCATTGAACCAAGCAGAGCTATCCCATCCCGTCTCGTTCTCTGCGTGTCTCACATTAGAACACTTCTGTACCCAGGAATGTTTACCCGAGGGAATCGGAATCGGAGTGGTGAATGGTGAATAGGACTCAGAATAACACAAGTCACTCCGTCTCCGTGTCTCTGAGGGTTTATTGGCGATGACTAATACTTCCAAAGCCTTCGGTTTTGTAATTTACCATCCCATATTATGAATCGTTCAGGTTGAAGTGGAACTGAGGGACGCTGAGGTCCGAGAGGTCGTTGATCCGAGCGTGAAACTTGCTTGGTTTGCTTCTGTTAAAAAGGCGAGTATTTGTTTCTTTTTACTGTGTCCATCATTCCACCCGATGGTTGGTTTGGGAAACACCCCTTCTTTTTCAGGCCAACGTAATACCGCTTTGGCTCTGTTTGCTTGAAACCCATGATGTTACACTTTACCTTTCGACCTCTCAGCTAATGTCCATGTTACGTAGGTCGTCTCCAAGTTTATACCCTGGTTCCCTTTAGGTCTGTGGTTTGCGTGTTCTTCTGCGTTGGATCGGCTGCGGAGACAAAGAGGGCGATGAGAAATACGACTTCTGGATTAATTATTGTTCGGCGGATTTTCATCGCGTCGGATGGGGGTAATACTTACTTCACTAGTTTTGTTTTGAGAGGAAAACCTCAGTTTTCCCCAATTTCGGCGTGTTTAAAGCGAAATACCCGCCGGTTTTTGAAACGCATCGTGGACAACTGAGTTCTTACCTATTTATGCGAATTTAGCTCGTTTTTTTATTCTAATTTATGTTCAGTTGCATAAGCTGCATAAGAATGCTGGTGTACTCGATGTGTTTCAAAAACCGGCCGGTATTTCGCCAGATACACACGTACAGAGACCATATTCACCAAACCACTCAATTCCCCATAGGAAATCCCCCGTCTTTTTCTCTGCGTGTCTCACATTAGAATGCTATTTTCTGTCCCCAGGGAATATTTCCCCGAGGGAATCGGAATCGGAGTGGTGAATATGGCCTCAGGACTCAGGACCTGTCTCCTTTTTTGCGAGCTTCATTCTGTTTAACTTTATTAGTTGTTACGGTTACGCTTACCTTTTCCTGTATTTTTCAAGTGTCATATTCACCAGTCAATTCCCCGTGGGAAATTTCCCGTCTTTTCCTCTGCGTGTCTCACGTTAGAATGCTATTTTCATTTTTCTTATATATTAACCTTTCTTGTATTTACAGCGCGGAAAACGCTGAATCTGGAGTGCTGAATGCGTGTCCAGTGTTTTTGGACGGTCGATCGACGGACTGGGGATCGTACTTGGTTGGATATAATAATAATGATATTGATATTTTATAATTACTTAGGGGCGTGACTTGACGTCACGTTTAGCTAGACGCTACTTAGTTAGTTAAACCTTGACGTCACTGACTTTGCCTTCTGACCATATCTGGGAGTCCTTTGAAGTTGTTTTAGTGTTTGTTTGAATGAAATGAAACCCTTAGACACTTAGGCTTCAGCGACTGCTAAGCAGACCATCTACGCATCGATTTTACAGATCGCTTTAGTGCATGGCATAAATCCGCAATGCTCGAAACATTTTCTATGGAAATGGGTTAATGATGCAAGTAACTCAAGCGAGTAAACTAATATGCGTGGACCCCGCCCCAGAAACACTGCACCATAATACAGGCACACTGGGCAGTCGGAATCTGCTCCACGTATGTATAAATTATTTTCTTTATTTCTTTTCAAGTTACTTTGTTCTCTGTTTCCAGATGAAGGAGTTAGCGACTTTGCGCACATTCCAATCGGATTTCGAGTTATCCAGGCGCCAGGTTACGAAGTGCAAACTTCAGGTGTGTTTATTTACGGCTCAAGTTTAAGTTTGAACTTGCTTCGTGTTATTTTCATTGAGAGATGTCAACTATTACTTGGCCTGTCAGCTCGTCATATAAAACTTGAGGCATTTTTGTCTGCCCGAGTGGCCTTATCCCGTTTCAGTTTAGATTATATATGATGATACCTAAATCTAAGAACTAGTACCTCTTTGACTTATGCTTTTCCGTTTGAGCTGTATATGTGGAATATTCCTATCCATTAGAAGGTGTACCTGATCTTCTTGTCTGTTGTGACTTGTAAAAATAATCCATTTCTCTTCCATATTTTTCGGTGCTCGCTCGAGTTTTTGACTATGATTTGTGATTTTACACTAAATATTTACAGTAATTGTAATACAGTATACAGTGATTTACAGCAATAATTATTTTATTAATAATTTTATCAATTTTAGTAATAAGCAAACATTGAAACTGTATTTCCGCCCTTGAATATAGGCGCATGCTCATGAAGCGTAAAAGATTTATTTATTTATTTTACATTTGTAGGTAGGCGAACGCGTGGAGCTCTTGGACAACCAAGTGAGCACTCGTGTCCGTCCCGCTGTAGTTATTAGAACTGTTGGACGGCGAGTCTGCGTGCAGGTTTGGTTTCAATTGGTGTTTGTTCTTCATTCTAGGTTGAGTTCGGCTAGGTGGCTAGGCCTAGGTCTACGTTGATATTGGCCCATTGGCCTAACTAGTGGGCACTAGGTCCCGTTAGTTTTTGGTTTGGGGATTTGTCCGCGTAAATAACTTGCGTGAATCTTGACCTGTTTAGTGAGCAAATAATACGTGAGCCAGAATTTATCTATTAACATGAGTAAGTGCTTTTAATTTTGTATTTTAGTATTATTGAGTTTATAAGTGATTAGTATTCGGTTATTTTAGGTTCAATCGAAAGACTTTGATGTCTCCGCGGATCCAGAAGCGAATAATATTGGAGAGGAGCGTCAGGTATGATTTTCTTATTTCTTAGTTTTCTAATACTTTTTTGAATAATTTGAAATTTGTATCGTGTAAAGCGATATAACTACCAGTTTTTGAATCGTATGTTGGAAAATGTGTGTGTTGTTTACAAGTGATTATTATTAGAATGAAGAATAGTGCATTATCGCGCAGTTACTTGCATATACTACTGACTACATGGGATACATACAAGGACGTTTCAAAAATCGGATGTTATACCGCTTTACTTTTCATTTATCCGGATGTGATTTGTGATGTTTTGCTTTTCCTTTTCGCCTGTGCAGTATGTGCAGAATTTGCACAGAAATAAGCAGAATTTTTTTTGAATACCGGAGTGCAAAGAAACGTCAAGCAAACGTGCAGAACGACGAACCGCGTATCATACCGCTTAAATATATCGGCCGGTTTTTGAAACACATCGAGTACGTACACTAGCATTCTTATGCCGCGTCTGCAAATGAATGTAAATTAGAACAAAAAATCGAGTTAGATTCGAGCAACTTTGCGTGCATACGTAAGAATTCCGCTGTCCACGATGCGTTTCAAAAACCGGCCGGTATTTCGCTTTAAAAAGTTTGCACTTTCAGTACGACAGTGAGTTCTGGCTCGACCAGTCCTCCTTCTATATTTTCCACGTGGGATGGGCCGCGCTGAATGATTACAAGTGTTGCGCACGACCTGCATATCTAGAACATGCAAAAGCTGTGGCGCAGGTTCTCAGTAGTGTAAGTTTGTTTACATTTACGGTGTGTTTTGTTTACCTTATGGTTTCTAAGTTTCTATTGTTATAGTCGAACCTTTTTTCCATTTACATTAGAGTAAAAAATATATGTCCTCGTAAGTTGTTTGTTTCGCGGCAAGAACACGGTTTAGTTGTGTTAGCTATTTGTGAGGGAAATTTTGAGTTGTGGGTTGCTATTCTAAGTTCACTTGATATGTTGCAAATAGTCCCGTTTAAAGGGATCAGCTCACCTTAAATTGTGTCTGTTTTTTTTTGTTTCTTTATTTTCTATAAGGGATAGTAAAAATTTGGAATAGAAAAAGTAATGTTGAATTTCAATACTCACGAATATATTGGGTGATAAAGTGGTGGATTGATCGGGCCGAAATGCAAAAAGGGCAATTGTCCTGCCTTGTTTGTATAGGATAATGCCCTTTGCATTTTGCCCTATCAATCCACCACTTTATCACCCAATATCTTCGTGAGTATTGAAATTAACACTACTTTTTCTATTCCAAATTTTTATTATCCCTTATAGAAAAAAAGAAAAAAAAAAGACACAATTTAAGGTGAGAGGTTCCCTTTAAGAGGAAGTGTTTTGTTTGAAAAATGTAACTTCTCGATTTTTTATACACTTAAATTAAAATGGAAAGGAGAGAAACAACACAGGCAAGACATGGCTTATACAGTACACTTTGATCATGTTTTCTTTAATTACCTGTTTTTAATCAACGACAACACGACGAGTTGTATACTACTTTCTTTTCATCATTTCATTGTGATGCACACCCTGTGGTGTTAAATAAATAAATAAATAAATATCATGTGAACATTTCAGGGAGGCGATCCGGAGCGGGTATTCGCCGGAAATGATTTACGACCAGAGACTACTAAAGAATGGCACAGAATGGCCGGAGATGTGGTATGGTTTTTGGTTTTTACCTTGTTTGGGTAGCATTTCCTTTTTCCTCTACACTGGTGCTCTATATTATGTCACTTTCAGAAATAAATGATAATATAAAGGCGAAGAGTTTATTTTTGTTTGTTTGTGTGAACGAAACGGAATTCTACGTTGCAGGTTTCAGGCGTTTGGTATAAGTAGTCCCTTTTCGGAACTCTTCAAGCGCTTTTAAATTTCTCGGTCTGGTAAATTAGGGTTGTGTAGTTGAGAATACTCAGAAGTCCTCCATTATTTTTTTGAGTTACTTGTTCTATTCCATTGATGATAGATTCACATTCAGCAGGGCATAAACCTCGCCGGTGAGTCCGGAGGTGGTTCGCGTAATTTTCTCCATTTACGATACGTTTCTACCAAATTTTTCCAACCACCGCCGGGCTTCGCATGTCTAATACGCTAATCGGGAGGTGGTTCAGCCATGAGCCCTCTAAATTTATGCCATATTCTAATTCCGGAGGTGGTTCGCCGGTGAGTTCGTCGGCGGGCTTAGGCTATGACATTCAGCATACTTTAGGAGGTAGAGCGATTCAAAGCGGGTCAAAAACTCGAGTTCTTGGATCCTTTGGACACGAATTTTAACAAGCTAAAGGTTGGAACGGTTGTGCGAGTCATGAAGGCAAGTCGTTTAAATTTAAAGCGAAATATTGGCCGGTTTTTGAAACCGTCGCGTCGCGGACAACTGGATCGCGTCGCGGACAACTGCATTCTTATCTGCTTATGCTAAGTTGCTCGAATTTAGCACGATTTTTTATTCTAATTTATGCTCATTTGCATATGCTACAGAAGAATGCATGTGTACTCGATGTGTTTCAAAAACCGGCCGATATTTCGCTTTAAGTTGTTATAACTTTTCTTCTGATGATGTATAAGGCTTGTTACGTTCTTTGCACTCGCTGAGAAGTGATTATGTGTTGCTATCTATGTACTTGTCTGTAATGCTTGTTACCTTACCTTGCACTGCTTCTTGTAAACATTATATTTTTTACTTATCACTGGACTTATCGACTATATTTTACCGAGTAATGTGGACTTGGATTCATCCAACTAAAGTGGTATTGTACGTGGTTTGTGAAACGAATGCTTGCCGAATGTGTCATCATGTATTATATACAAATTATGTTCCTTTATATGTGCACTTACGGTCAGGTCAGGCAGAAATTTGCATATAATACGTTGTTTAGTATGCTTTTAATTATCGTTACCTTTAGGATGGTTACATGATAGTTGCTGCTGATGGAGACGACATGGAGAATGAGACGGTTCCGTTCCATTGCACGGCTTCGTTCCTTTTCCCGGTTGGGTACGCGAAGAAGTATGGAATAACGCTGGTACCGCCTGGAGGGGATGAAGGTTAGTGGCTTCTTTGACACTCACGCTCCATTCATGCCATAAACTCGTCGACGAACTGACCGACGAAACCACCGTCCGAATTAACATATTACGTAAATTTGGATGTTGGTATTGGGCTCGTAGCCATATAGTACCACCGTCGCGATTAGAATATTAGGAAGTGAAAATCTGAAAAGTATCATAAACAGATACAATTTGAAACGTATTCAGAAGATTTTTCCACTAACTTCAGCATTGTTCAATCCTATCTGAATATAATATTAACACTTGCATATTCTCCACTTCAACACATACATATACGAATACTCACCACCTAAATAATTACTACACATTACTCCACGTTACATAAACCTTTTCTAATTCTTATATTACAATATATATTTATATTCTTCAAGTATTTTAATTCATCAAGCTTTATTTATAACCTATTATATAATGTATTACACTTACACTCAAGGTGACACTCCCGTCACTATTGGATCCACGGTGAACCAAATAATTGACATCGCTTTTTCTCAATTCCACTTTCAATACACTCTTCGCAAATGTTATAAATTGCTGCACAAAATCGCTTCCATTGTTCATCTTGAGATTTCGTACCCGAAGGACATTCTTCATCGTTAGGCGCTCTACCTTAAAATGATTATCATTAATCATTATTCTTTCTCACTCTATTTCCTATGTATTAACTATCACTAACATACTTACCCATCCACCTATATAATCCCATAACATTTGAAACTTTCACTTACATTGTTCAGTCGTTTCGCCATATTCGTACATAGATCATCTCGTCCAACCCTCTCCAGCCACCACGAATTAGTACGATTGACCATCCTCGAATTACAGTTTTATTACCTTAAGTAAATTTAGATTAACATCTAATTATTATCTCTACTACAATTACATACGGGTACATACACAATATCACGATTTCTTTACATTTATAACATTACATTAACATTTTTACATCATATACATTAATTCAGAACATTCGCATCATAAAACAAGTGAAGCATAATAACATTAAATCTAAACAATAATATCAGAATAAAACACCGAATGGACAAAGTAGATCATTCTGGCCAGTTGCGTTGCGTCTTCCAACACGCCACAAATCATCTTCTTCCAAAATTCTAATTGCCCACATGTTTTTCATTATGCCCTGCGGGCATATAGACAACTTTTATACCACATTTACCTGGCTAGAACTTTGCTATTAAATCTGTTTGTAGTTTAGACTCTTTATATTGTATTCTATATTTACATCTTAGTTTATTCTCAATTTTATTTACTTGTTTTACTCGTATACTTTTTATATTTTTATATTCCCGCTAAGCTCTAAGTTCTTTTTTCCTGCTCTTCCTTTTTTCTCTAATTCCTAAAACCACAAGTATACTAATATACATTTCCACAGTAAATTCACTCTCTTCGCTGACCCCTTATGGGGCTAGCCTTACCACTGGTCCTTCGGACTATGGGGTAAATACACAATTGCTACTCGTAGCAATTACAAAACCGGTCTGTATAGACCAAACACCTTCATTTCATCCTCTTTCTTATACTGTATATTCTCCTATTCATATATTCACTTCAATCTTACACTTTCTTACTTACCCTCACACTCCCAACAGTCATCACCTATACTTTGGGCATTTTTTGTTACTCTTTGTAAGAGTAATATTTCCGCGTTTAAATTTGGTGGTTACCAAACTCGTCTCTTCTTCCGGAAGAGATTTTACATTTATAAACTCACTGTTTCCTAAGATAAGCTAGATTTTCATAATTCCTTACTTAAATTTCGGATGACCTCTACCTGAGGACTTCACAACATACATTCTCTACATCTCAATTTCTTTTACATTCCTCAAATCGGTACTAAGAAAGAGTTGAGACGTTTCTCACATCATCCGATGGAAGCTAAGTGGGAGTATGGTGGTAAACGAGGCACAGACTTAGCTTCCTAGGTGACTTTCGTACCAACGTGGAAGTTAGTTTTTACTTTCGTTCCCTCCACGTACTCCAAGTGTTGCCCTTCACCACCTGGCTCCCTAAAGCTCGGAGCGGCTGAGGGGAGGACTTCATATGCTCTGCTAACAGCCCAAATTACTACTTATCTAACTCTTTCAGATCTACCAAGATTGGTCCCAAAATCAAATTGATTTCTCTAGAGGGTACCAAACAATTTGGTTCTCCTTGTAATAACAGTCGTTGTAAAATTTGTCCTCTTATTTCCTTTGAATACATTATTCAAAGCAACTCAACGAACTATTTTTCCCATACCTTTACCACTGATTCTTCTAATTGTAACACTTCTGGTATTGTGTATTGTGTGACATGTGCAAATTGCCGCATTCAGTATGTAGGAGAAAGTAAAAGGTCCCTTAAGAATAGGTTCAGTCAGCATAGGTACCTTTTAAAGAAAAATTCCACTGATACTATCCTATACAGGCATTTTACTGAATGTCAGCAAAATTGTGAGACAAAATCCTTCATTATACATATTCTTGATAGCCATAGTGAGAATAAAGATAATAACATTAGAAAATCTAAAGAACTATTCTGGATTAAACTTCTCAATACTGCATATCCATATGGCCTCAATGATAACATAAAAGGTTACGGTATTATTACAGATACTTCCAAAAAAGGTCTGGGTAACAATTCACTTCCGTACTATTCTCTTAAAATTTACAGACCTCCTAAAAATAGAGGTAACAGAAAACGTCCAAAACGTAACTCTAATCGGGTTCTTCCTGACTTGTCAATTGAACAGTGTCCTAATAAGCTTAGTATTCTCTACAGTTCTCTTCCCAAAAAGTCCAAAAGACTGCTTATCCATAAATATTATCATACTGACAATAGTTTCGAATTCAGACGTAATGTTGAGGCTATTTGTGGTAATCTTTCAATAACTTATCAGTTAAAACCTGGCCGTAACACTGATTCTCATAAATGTGACTTTGATATACATATACCTTTCGTTGAATCTCATTCACCATCTACAAATCTTAACTATTTCTTCAAAAAATCAATAACTACCTTTTTCCAAAATAACTCTATTTCTTATAAGTTCTTACCATGTGTACGCTTTTTATCTAATTACAGTATCCCACTTGGTCCTAAATTGTTCAACTATAAATCTATCGTTTCTTCATACGATTCGTCTAATATTAGGTGTAATTGCTCTAAATTTATTACTTATTGTAAACCTAAAGAATTAATTGCTTATGGAAACAATCTGCATATTATCTCAGGTAACAGCGAAATATTTAAAAGTGAATATCCTAATGCTTCAGTTCTGTTATCTAAAGGCACAAAATTCAGGTGTCCGTTCAGTCCCTCTATGTTCAAAGAAAACCTACAGTCAAGCATTAAAGAACTTTTAAAAAAACTTACTTCTCATTTTACTAAAAATCAAATTTCGATTACAAATATGAATTTCAATACATTGTTCCAGGAACTTAACTCCTTTGAATATTGTCATTCTTCTTCAAGATTTAAAGATCATTTTAAAGAAATTCGTTCTATACAAAATATGTTTGTCATCACTTGTGTCGATAAAGCTTCAACCAACTTTTGTTACTCATGCCCCATCTTATATCAAAGTTTCCTTCACAATGAACTGGGAATAGGTAACTACTCTAACCCAAATCATATTTCTGGTAACGAAACTTACGCCCCTTATCTATTAGAATCTAAAAATAACATAATACTAAGACATGTTAACTATGCTAAACTTTTAAAAATTCAAATTACAACCGAATCGAATTCACTACCACATATTTATGCAATACCAAAATTACATAAAACTACCGTTAAAATGAGATTTATCACAGCTGCTAAAAATAGCTCACTTAAAGACTCCTCTATCTTACTCCAAAAAATACTGAAACATTTCCGAAAACATCTATCTAATTACTGTAAAGCCTCTAACAATCACAATATCCATAAATCGTACTTCGTTTCAGTAGATAACTCGATGTGCATTTCCGAAAATCCCCGTATACACAAATTTAACAAAGTAGGAGTTATGGACTTTAGCAGCTTATTCACTAACCTTCCTCACACCTGCATCATTAAGCATGTATATCAACTCATAGACTTATGCTTCAAAAACTCTGGTAAATCTTATATTAATGTAGGTTACAAAAATAGTTTTTATACGGATATTCTCTCTAATAATTGTTACACACCAGTTGAAGTTAAACACTTGGTTAAATACATAATCAGTAATAGCTATCTAATATTCAATAATACTATTTTCCACCAAACTAAGGGTGTGCCACAAGGTGGTAATGCATCTCCACTCCTTGCAGACCTAACTCTTTCTATGATAGAATTTGACTTTCTTAAAAACATTGCTAATTCCACTACACTTTACAATACTCTTATATTCCGTTACATGGATGACATTGCTATATTCTTCAACGACTTTACACACTTCGATACTCTCGTCAGAATGTATCCAGACTCTTTAACATTAGAACCAGCCAATGTTGATTACAACAAGGCATCCTTTCTTGACCTCCAAATATCTCGACTCTCTAGCCTTTGGTCAGTCAATATGTACAATAAAACAGACGATTATTCGTTTAATGTTATAAGATTCCCTATGTACGACTCTAGCATAAATAAAAACATTAAGCTTAATTGCATACTAGGTGAAATAATTCGTATAAATCGTTGCACTTCTTCACTAGTATTCTTTAAAGATAAAATAACCCAATTGGCTCATAGACTTCGCGCTAATAAGTACCCTTTACCTCTGATAGCTAACACCTTTAAAAAAGCTTTAAATCGATATCCTTTTATATGTTTAAAATATGACATTAGCAATAAAACTATAATAGCATGGTTTAATTCTATCATGTAGTTACTGTATTTAACAACTATACACTATATGATACAGTTGGATACTTGCCAACTTGGATCCCCTACAGACTACAAAATACAATGTTCCATCCTCTGCATGCTCTAACACTTAGCGTCGGTTAGACACCACACATACATTACCAAACTAATTCATGGTAGAACCTCGCACTCATTCTAATCCTATTCAAATTATTGGGTATATCGATATACCTTAATAATTGTATTCCTGTCTACATACGTCCGATCCCGTATATTCAGGTTAGTCTCTTATGTACTTTTATTTTCTTTTCCCTTTCAGGTATATGCCGTTGGGACCGTCAAGGTTAGTTTCTTACTTTCCTTTTCATTATTTATATTATAATTACAACCATATTTATTATACACTTTACAATCTTTACCCTTTATTTCTTTCATACATTCTCTCTTAAGTTTTTTCCACTAACATTCCTCTTCATATAAGCCTGTGGTCATCGTACTGATGAGACCCAACCCAGGCAAAATCCTCGTATACGATTTGGGTCGAAACGGGGTGTCATGGTTTCTCATGACTGTATACACATTGCATCCTTTGTCACTCAACACTTTTCATCTATTATCATTCAATAGATGATACTTTTTCTTCTCATTATAGTACTACTGTTTCAGTTACTCATTTCAAATACTTCCTGATCTAATAAACAGATACAATTTTGGGAAACGCAATATAAATTTGGGTGGTGGTTTTGAGCTTTTACACGGCTTTTATGCCCTGACTTCTTTGACACGCTCCATTTATTGGGATGGATGTTAGTAGTTCAGTATATAGTGACAATACATCTTATCTGAGGCCGTATTCACCAACACACAGGGCCCTACCTGGCCGCCCAGGGAGCTAAAGAGTGCGAGAGCAGAAGAGATTCAGAGCGCTCGTGAGCCTAGGGAGGGATCCCTGTGTGTGGGTGAATACGGCCTCTGTCAGCTCTGTTTAACAATTTTGGTCGGGATCCGTGCTCACCAGAGCTCCTGAAGGCTATGGTTATGAGACTGTGAGAATTATCGAAACAGAAGGTTAACCATTCGACATTTTTGTGGGTTTATGCGTCAGGACGTGTCAGCGTTGACTGTTGGCTTATAATCATTTTCCTATATTGAGTTATTTCTTTCAGAGGATTCTTCGTTTGATTGGGATGCGTATTTGAAGCAGACGAGATCGGAAGCGGCTCCTGAGAATCTGTTTCATGCGGTGCCTGCTGAGGAAGAAATGTCAAAGTATAAGGTGGGTAGAGGAAGCATATTTTTACGTAATTGTGCTTTTTGCGCGGTTTTTTTCTCAAGTGCAGTTTATTGACATGATCCAAAACTTTGTGGTTAATTAGCGTAATTATAGTCTTGAACCTTGTGTATGTGATGTGGAGTACTGGTATTATCGTGCAGTAAACTTGTAATAAACTGTTTGTAGTGTTTACGTACTCTTCTTCGAAAACGAAGTTCTTTTTTGAGAGAGAGAGAGAGAGAGAAACGGAAAATGATTGAGAAAGGAGTTTCTCCAAATTAGAATTGTTTCTTTATGTAGGTCGGCGCTTGCCTGGAAGCATCCGACTTGAATGAAAGCCACCTCATATGCCCGGCTCATATTGTGTCGATCAAGGGACGAATGCTGGAAATTGCCTATGACGGATGGGGAGCCGAGTACAATCAGTTGTTTGATTACAGGTTGGTTAATTTGTTTTTATCATTTAAAAATATATTGTGCGTGGTTGTGCAACGTATACGTATACTGGGAACGTGTCTTCACCTGTATTATATGCTAATTTCTGCGCTCGGAACAGGGCACGGAGTTGCACACGGTACAGCGTATAATATAGGCTGTTTATATTAGATGTTGTGCAAATCGGTGCGAGAAATCAAACGGATCCGGAATTCCGGGCCGCATACTATCTCCGAAAGGACCGAAAGTGGTGTCTTTTCATTTATTTCGGAATTTCGGTGAAGATAATAAGATTTCCCCGATTTCCCCAAGTGAAGTTCTCCGGGTCTTGCTCTTTATTTATTTATCGAGGCCAGGCCAGCTACATGACCTAAAACACGTAAGGGCGCATTCGAGATGGACATTTTCCGGAAAAGAAAAGAAAAAAAGTGGTTCGAGATGGACACCGAGAAAAAAATAATACATGCAAAATAATTGTCGAAAATGCAAATGTACCGTAATTGAAACTAAAATCAGTCGATCACGTGTATGCGTGGCCATTGCATTCTTTTCTGGTGAAATCCATCTCGAACCAAACGTTTTCTTTTTCTTTTCCGGAAATATCCATCTCGAATGCGCCCTCAATGTATGCCATGATTTTTTTTCTCCCGAGTTTTGTCATATTATGTGTGAAGTTTGTGGTGATATGCTCTTTGGGGGATTGAAACTGTGCCGTATAAGAAGAGGAATTACAAAAAGAGAAATGAGGTAATTTTCTGTCTTCTCTGAAACATTACTATTACTAAGTACCGGTACGGAAATCCCTGTGATTGTGTTTTTATAATTTATTATTAGCATTCATTATTATTAATTATTATTATTGTTATTATTATCAATTATTATTATTATTATTATTAATTATTATTATTATTATTAGTTATTATTGTTAATTATTATTATTATTATTAATTATTATTATTATTATTATTATTTAGATCGAACGATATCTTCCCAGTTGGCTGGTGTGAAGCTCACGGCTACAAGCTAGAAGAACCAAAAGTAGAGCAGCCAGCGAAAAAGAAGAAGAAATAAGGAGGAATTTACTAGCAAGTATGGATTTCTTGTTGTTATTATATAATTATATATTTGTCAAATTCTGATGTAAATTGTTATTTTTTGACCTGCCTTTTGTAGTGCTAAATAGCACAGCTAGGTTCATAACTGTTTCATTTGTACTTTACTGTTTTTTTTTCGGCCAAGTTTATTTGGCTGAGCTATGAGAATGTGGTTCACTAATTTGTGCATTCATTAGTTAGATTTCGTTTAATTGCGTCTCGGATTCTCGGCGCTAAAGGCGGTTAGGGAATACACGTTAACCACCGGTTTATTATTTTGTGCGATGTTGTTAGTAGCTAGGCTGCTGGTAATTGTAATTAAAATTACCGTAGTTTGAACCTAGAGGGTCAAATTCCTTTAACTTTAAAGCGGTATAGCATCCGATTTTTGAAACGGATTTTGTGTAAGAGTTCCATTGTAAGTTTCAAAAAACCGGCCGTTATGTCGCTTGAAGCATTTATTTACCCTACTGATGCCGTTTTCCCCGTCATTTATTTGTTGTCTTATCTATATTAATTAATTCATTGCATTTGATCTCGAATTACTCTGTTCTGTACACAGTACACATTCTAGTACTACTTTTTGGTGATTTTGGTGATTTTGGTCTGATTCATTATTATTTTTGGTTTTTTTTTACTTTGTTCTTGGTCTCGGTGTAATTGAATTGAATCTTCACAATATCGGGTGTATATTTGGTTTGAAATTGCTTTTACTTATGCACTGAACTGTTTAAAATAGCGATTTCCTTGTTTAAGGGTCAGGCGCACTAAAAATTAGGGTGCCGGAATTTTGTCACGACTTCATGTGTTCTCTCTGTTACTAAAAAGTTGGCCCATTTTTTCGTGAGCCCGGCCCTTTATCTCGTGATTGCTAACCGTTTGATTGTTGTACAAGTTATTAAATTTTGTTGTTGTTGTCATTTCAATGTTTATTTCTGTTTGTTAAAGCGAAATACCGGTCGGTTTTTGAAACGTATCGTGGACAGCTGAATTCTTACGTATTTATGCTAATTTGCTTGAATCTAGCTCGCTTTTTTATTCTAATTTGTGTTCATTTGGATATATAGGCTGCTTATGAATTCCGGTGTGCTCGATGTGTTTCAAAAACCAGCCAGTATTTCGCTTTAAGTTTGGGTCCTTCTGTGTATTCGTGTATTTTTTTTTTGCGAATTGTGACTATTTGTGTAGTATTCTACGATAAACGGTTGTGTAATTAAATGTTGAAGAATGTTAATTAAAGTGGCTTGAGTCCGTGTGATTTTTCAAAGTTTAAAACTTGTTTGGGTAATTTGGGTTTGGGTGTTCGTATGTAGTGGTGAGTAATGTAGGAGGGTTACTCTACTCGAGTATTTATTGTGACGTAATATTATTGTGTGTTCTTGAACAAACAAACATTCAGATTTTTAACCGTGAGTTTGAGTCATAGTGAGTCACTTTTACACTGTGGGACTAGGTGATTTATAGCTCTGCGTCCAAGCTCCAAACTGTTGTTATCAGAGGGTAAATATGATCATGAAGGGTGCTGGAGCTATTTGGTGACCGTTGGAGGTTTGGCTGCTAAATTACTGTAAATCTACTGTAACATTCTAGATTACTGTAATTCTCTAATGAAAACGAACAGATTGAACGTCTGGTCCCATATACTGAAAGTAGACTGAAGTCGATATTCACAACTAACGGAAGTATAAGCAAGAGTCTAAGTAAGTCAGAACCTAAACCAGAGCAGCCAGTTTTTATTCTGGAGTCGACAGATCAGTGAGGAAATGATTTCGTCCTCAAGCTATAGATCGATAATCGATAAGCCTCGGTGTTTCTTATTCTAATCGGGAGGTGAGTCATCTCTGTTTCCCGCGGAGCCTTTTTCTGATAGTGAGAGCCGTTGTGGGAAGTTTGTTGACATTACATTTCTCGGCTTTTGAGCCAGGTCAGAATATTGTTGCGTAGCTAACGGCAACCTTTGCTATTTGGTTCTCATTCTGCTTATCAACGGGTGTATTCTTTATTGCTGTCTGAACTGACTTGATTGAATTTTACGGCTTTGAGGCAGTCTTCTTGGCAATACGGGTTTAGTATTTTGTTACTGCTCTGGTATTCTGGAAGCTATCACAAGCTCCAAGTAGATACTCGGCTACGTATTTTTACTTTTGGACGCGACTAATACTGTTTCTATACGAGTACTGTAACTACTGAACTTCATTACTGAATCTATATTTTTTTCCGATTATTATTCCGATTTTCCGAACTTCCGATTATTATAAAAGTTGGAAGTTGGAAGATAAAATATTCTGCCATTCTGCCCCGAAAGTCCTAGAGCTAGTGGCTACACGATACTGAACAACCTTGCAGACATGATTCCTTTCCTTAGAGAAGAGAAGGGCGTAATCAGGAGTAATGTTCCAGAAAGCAACACCAGCTCTAATTCTGATTTTGAACAGATCTCATCGGAAACACAACAAATGCCCACGTATGGATTGAGATTACGATTGGGATTGAGGTAGGGTTAACTTACTAAATATGGTAAATGTAACGTGTGTTATTTTCGTGCAAAGGCACGTAATGGGATATATTTTGTGTATTATGGGTATGGGAGTTGTTTGTTGTTCAGTAAAAACGTCACAAATAGTGCTTCGTACCAGTTGAACGCTTGAACCCATGCTATATTATATTCACCCACGCGTGAAGCCTTTCGCTTTTCTCACTGAAATAGGACATGAATATGAATACATAGATCACTTGAATATTATTGTATAATTTTAATTTAAGATATATTTCAATTTTGATTTGTAACCCTCAAGAGAGCGCGTCACCACTAATAGCGATTGTATCTTTCAGTTTGTTTGTGTTTGTCTGTATTTTAATCTAATGTTCCTTAGAAATGTGCTTCTCGGCGAAGGTACAAGTGGAGTGAGGGTTAGCATTCTTACGTCCAACGACAGTCAATCATTCATTGAGGTAAGTATAACCATTCTATTGTATTTAAATTGATTCACACGTAAGGTCCCTAGGTCCCTTAGTTAGGCCCTTATCGATGGGCCAGTAAGCTCTAGTAAGGTCGCATTTTTTCGTGTTTTTTTTTTAGTGTGTTAAAGCGAAATACCGGCCGGTTTGTGAAACACATCATGGACAACCGAATTCTTACGTATTTAGGCTAATTTGTTCGAATTTAGCTAGATTTTTTTATTCTAATTTATGCTCATTTGCATAGGCCGCATAAGAATGCTGGTGTAGTCGATATGTTTCAAAAACCGACCGGTATTTCGCTGTAAGTCCTGTCCTTACCGCACTGGCCTCTTTGGGTTCCTTTGGGGTCCTTTTGTGGAGCTGACTGTGTCCACTGAAACGTGCGTTGCGTTACAGTATACTTCTCAAGATTTAGATTGCGCAAACGGAGTCGCAATTTCATCAGCGGCATGTAGAATTTGACCAAAGAATATCGCTTGCTTATCGATTCGATAAACTACAACGGATAAAATTTGTTGTGTAAGTGACTTTGTCATTTTCTCTGTCAGGGAGTTGTTCAATTAGAATCATATCATAATCGTATCCTTATCGCAATCATAGGATTCTGTGATTTGGAAAATATCGAACACCCATCATATGCTAATTTCGGGCCTTACAATTAGCTCTTATTGGGTTTATGTGCCCGGTATTGATCTGGGTGGTTTGAGGGACTTATTCTTTTAGACATACTGTTTGCGATGCCACATCGGAACGGCTGGCCTATAAAATTGGAGAAACGTTATGTGACCTGCCCGTCCTTCTAGCAAATCAAGGCAAATTGGCGTTGCCTATCAATAATGATCCGTATGCGCAGGTGAGAGTGTTTTTGTTGTTGAAAATTATGGACCACCCGTGAAGCTTGGTTTTAGCGAAGACTGCCCACGAACATTGACAGTAAGGGTAGGGGAGACCACCCACGAAGATTTTACTTAGTAATTGCGGCGACCACCCACGAACTTTGGAGTTCGCGAAGACCAAATACGAACATGGGACTTAGTGAAGACCAACGACGAACATTTCACCTGGCGAGGACCACCCACGATTTTGATTAACGAAGAACACCCACGAATATTTAACTTAGTGAACCCTAATTAGGGGAAGAGTTTAGTGAAGACCGCCCGCGGGCCACGAACATTTGACTTAGCCAAGACCACCCACGAACGTTGGTAGGAGGGTCTCCCCGACCACCCACGAAGATTATACTTAGCGAAAAGACCACCCACGGGCATTGCTAATTGGTAGTATCGGTCTCAATCAAGTTGGGTTTAAAGCTATTTTCAGACCGTCCTCGATGTTTCTCTTGAAGTTCCCTCGCTGTATTCGGACTGTCTTCGACTTGGATTTTCCGCCAAACATTTGCATAATCCGTCTGTTTGTCCCTCGATTGCCCCATACTTTGTATTGTTGCTGGCGCTGGAGGAGAGGACGATCATGTTGTACAGGAGTGAGGTTTGTAGTTTGTAGTTTCCGATTTGTGTGATGATCGTGATTATGTACCGTATGCTGTGCCCTACTTTTGATAGCCAGATTGAGCTGATGAGCTGTTGGTAATCTGCTAGGGAATCGATCTTGTTCGGTAACCAATTTGTACTCATTTGGTAGGTTTTTACCGCTTGGAATGTGAAAGTCGCATTCTTAGCTGCACTATTTATGCATCAACCGGCAGCGCATTGCTATTTTCATGGTTTAGGTAGAAAGAGAGAAGTTACATGGTGTGAACTGTTACTAGGCTATGTTACGAAGTAGAATATATCGATAATTTTTGTTTCAGACACTGTCTTCAAAAAGTCCTGAATGGGATTCATTTACGATACCACTGTACATTCTACAGTTCCATCAGCAAGCTGAGATCCAACTACACGTGTACAATTACTTTGTAAGTTTGGAGTGTAAATGCAGTTGAGTCGAGTCGTTAGCTAGGGGCTAGGGTACTGATAATAGGATCAAAATTTTGTAGGATTTTTCTGAAGCGCATCGATAGATATATTAGTGCAGCCGTGTGATCAGACCTTATCATCCTAAAGACCTAAAGAACGGTCCTGGGTTGTTTCTTGAATTATCATTTGTAGTGTTATATTTCAGCCAAATCACAAGGATGTTTTGATTGGAATGTTCTCCACGAATCTGCTCCAATTAAATCAAGGACCAAGTGGACCGAACACTTATATGGTAAGATACTGTAGCGACACGATATATTTATTATGATGTGAATGCGGAAACCGAAATTGTAATAAGTTGCAATTCATCCAATACATCTACATGTGTGCGGTAGATGTTCGTTTTCTAGTTGTTGTTTTACTATGTTAGTTCTTTGTCGTGCGGTGCATGCGCTGATCCTCGCCTGTGGAACTTGTAACATTTGTATCTTACGGTAATCTTTCAGCTCATGAATCACGAAGGACGAAAGAAAGATGAAAATATGTACGTGGAATTGACATTATTCGAGAAAGTGTCTGGAACTTCGTTCTTCGACCTGATCACGAATAAGTTGGTTTTTGAATCGTTTTTTTTTTGTGACGTTTGTGAGGTTTAATCTGAATTTTTGATGTTCTGTATCATCGTCTGTGCGAAAGTTTTTGGGATTTTGGTATAGAAATTCCGTGTACGTTTGTCGTATAGTTGTCCAAAAATCGGAAGCTGATCGGGGTGTGTTTTTGACTTTTTGAGGGTATTCTACTTTTTGAACTATTCTACTTTTTTCAAGAACACTTATGCGTATTGCGGGTCTAGCCTAGCCTCAATTACAGTTTACGGCCTTTTTGCCTGTTCTGCTACTACATGCACCATTTCTAGTTTCATTTGTTTTTGTATGTATTGTGTCGTAGTTTTATATTCTTTTTATTTCCAGCACTCACATTCACCTGGGCGTCGCGATTGATCTGACCGCTTCGAATGGTGATCCGACCAAGCCGGATTCACTTCATTATATACATCCACATCAACCGAACCCCTATATTACACAGTTGTTGAGGTATGTCCTGGTACTTTATGGCTGTTTGGGGTAGCACCGGCTACTGGTAGGGTAGGATGTAGGCAGTTTATTTAGTGCTGTCTTATGTGTAGGCTTAGGGTTCATAATTCATACTGTTACTTGTCGATCCAGTTACATCAGTATTGTATCTAATTTGGAAAGTTTGCATAGAATACGCATATCCTACGTATCCTATATAAATTTGGTGCCGGATGCTTGCCGGACGGGCACCATAATTGCATAGGATACATAGGACATGCGTACCATATTCCTTTTTCTCAAAGTAGGTACAATACTTTATGGTTGAGAAATTTTTTAAATAGTGTATGTATCAGGCTGCTACCGCCGTTCCTCGGCTATTCACGAGACCCGCGGATCACAGCACTGGGTTTTGGAGCTAAGATACACGGACGACCGGATGTCAGTCATTGCTTTCCATTGGTATGTGGTATTTTTCTTTCAAACTCTTTTGTATTCAGCCCAGGCACTTAGACGCTATCCATCCCGCGGTTTCTCCATGGTGTGTGTGTGCGTGTGTTTGTGTGTGTGTGTCTATGTGTGTACTGATTTTGTATACTAATAATTGAAGTTGTGTATGTATATTGTGGTACCAATAGGTCAAACCGCGAGCCGTTAATTTTTTATTGATGGTGTTTATTTCAAGGACTCGACGTCTGCCGACTCGTACGTGCACGGCATGGAAGGAGTGTTGAATGCGTACAGACGGTCGCGAATTGAAGTTCTGCCCTTTGCTCCGACTGAGCTGGCCGATGTGATCTACCATATGAGCAAGTGGGTTTTGGGGATTTTAGGAACTATGGAAAGTTAACTTTCCATAGTTAAGGCAGTGTAACTTACCGGCGACGTAAAGTTGGATGCTGTTTGTAGCTAAGATGTGGTACCATTTCATTCTTGGTTAACCCTTGCCCCTAATTCCGGTGTTTATTCTCGAAATTTGCATGTTTTTCTTATTTTTCTTACCTTTACTCGGGTGTTTGTTTCCTAATAAGAGAATAGTGAGTAAATGTTTACAGAGTTCGAAGATATTTCATTGGATTCCGAAAACATTCAGTCCCGTACGTATTCGACAAACTGGGAATATTTGTTGCGAATTTCAGATTTGCAAAAGCTTCTTCGCGGATAAAGATGGGACTTTATTTTGTGCTATTGATTCTGACAGATGGGGATATCACGAAAGAGACACGGTGGGTTTTCCTTTATTTTTTTGCAGTGACACGTCTATGAGTTATCCTCCTTTACTTTTTTACGTCTTTGCTCTGCGTTATCTAGGGTGCTAAGTTGGATGAGATTGATGTTATCATATTGGAAGGTGGGCACTGTAGTAATGTAGTAAATAGTTTGTGGTGTGACTGTGATTACTGTAGCTGGTCCGGTGCCTCTAGTGGGAGAGGGATAGGTCCGCTAGTTTTGGGTGTTATGGAACGTTGTCTTTACATTAATGTTGATGAGATCCTTCTGTTACAAAATGCAAAATTTCCGATGCGTATACCTTTTCTTTTAATCACTCTCACGATATAGACATATATTGTATTTCAGTACGGCAGACGCTCTAGTGGACGCTAGTGAAGCGCCACTGTCGGTTATTGTTATTGGTTTGAGAAATGATACCGAGTTTACGAAGGTTTGTATCTTTTATATTTTGGCTCGCGGTTTTTTTCTTGACGGGTAGGCAGAGAAGAAATTTTGGCCTTCAAATAGCTTGTCGTGAAATATTGTGCTTACACAACTAAGTACTATGTATTAAAGCGAAATACCGGCCGGTTTTTGAACCACATCGAGTACACCTGCATTCTTATGTTGCTGCAAATGAGCATTAATTAGAATAAAAAATCGACCCCACTTAGCATAAATGCATAAGAATACAGCTGTCCACGATGTGTTTCAAAAACCGGCCGGTATTTGGCTTTAATATTTAATCAACTGATCAATGACCAGTTCAGTTCACATAGAGGAAAGCAGTCAAGTTGTTTGCTACTAACAACTAACAGGGAACAAACTAGGGAGAGAACTAACAAGTTGAAAGTCCTAACTGTTAAAATACTGTTATTTGGAATACAGAGGCCATATTCACCGCTCAATTCCCATGGGGAATTTCCCGTCTTTTTCTCTGCGTGTCTCACATTGGAATGCTATTTTCTGTCCCCAGGGACTATTTCCCCGAGGGAAACGGAGTGGTGAATAAGCCTAAGCCTAAGCCTAAGCCTCTGTTATGTCAATCAATTCCTGCTCCGTTTTCAGCTCAAATCTTTGGAGTCCCCTGTGCTAAAGCATTCTGATGGACGATCGACGAAACGACAGGTAGGATACTGATTCTGGATAATTTGCATTTGATTTCCATTTCGGCAACTTTAACGCGCCCTTTGCTCGCTCTTGTTTTTGGTAGTTGGTCTTCAGTGGCCGTATGCACGACCAGCGGGAGCCTCTCCCCGGTTGGGATTCGTGTTGTCTCTGATTCGTGTGATCACTCTTTTTCTCTCACCTCCCACTGGGAGGCCGGGAACATATTCCCGACGTTCGTGAATACGGCCACAGTAGTTGTCCTAAACCTACCTTCCTAGTTTATCCACTGTGATGTCCTTTTGGCCAGTTCTGGTTGAAATTTAGGAGGCTGAAGGTTCAGATAATATTAACTTCAAGTTTTATTTAATAAAAGTAAATATGCAAACATAATAATTGTTGATAATTATGGTATGAGAACTAATATAAAGAAGGTGATAATTATGTATAAGTGAGGACATATTTAAAGTAATAAAAGTAAATATCAGTTTTTTTTTAATTAACTTTCCTTTAAATTTCAGGTGCTTAGTTTTGTGCGATCCGACCGTCTGAATGACGATGATGCAATATCTCTGCTCCCTTTCAGAATACAACAGTGGAGTATGATTAATGAACAGAAGAAGTGAGGGGGAGCCTAAGCCTAAGTATATGGGCCTAGGCCCGAGACATGCGAGCCTGTTTCTAAGTCCCTAGGATAAGTCTGAGCCTAAACCTAAATAGTCTTTGCCTAGCCTAGGTCTGAGAACCTAAGTCTGAGCATAAGCCTAAAAGCCTAAACCTACTAACAAGGAGCGTATTAATAAGCCACAACTTGCAATTTTTTATACCGGTGTTGACAGTAAAGCCGAGTCTACGATAAGGTGCCTGTCATAGTTTAGACTTTAGAGATTGCTATCACCGTTTCATATAATAAGCAAACAAATATTAAAGTGATATCATTCACCATTGTATGGTTTATTTTAGTATTAGAAACTGATGTAGCATTTACATTAAGTTGTTCTATATTGTTACCAGACGGCTATCGCCGCCTGAGGCGACTTTCAAAGTCTAAAATGCAGAAACATTAGTCAGCACACTTATGTGAAACGTTTGCAGCGTATCTTGAAAAAAATCGTGAAATACAATTCGAATTTCGCTTGCCCAAGACGGGGCTCCGGCTCTACTTTTATAGCCTTTAGCCTTTAGATATTCAAAATTTCGTTGCGTTCAGATGCGGCTTCAAACAAAAAAGTAAACTCTTCTCCTTTATATAATAAGATGTAAACTATATAAAGTAATAATTTGTAATAACATCACATGGTAATGATATATTGACTATTTTGCTTATGCGTACACAGACGAAACTCAGATGGTGCGCGGCGAGCACTAGACGCGAAAAGTTCGCCGCGCACCACAAATTTCTTCGCGGCGCCCTCACCGAGTTTCGCGTTGTAGTTTGTTTATGTTGCTTATCCCACTTGTACTAATAGTTTCAATCCTATGTAAGTAAATAATAATTGTATATTGTTTCGCTATCTATATTCATAATTTTGAGCATATTATTTCAATTTTTTTTAGTTTTAAGTTAATTTCTTATCGTATTCTGTCAATGTTTTGTAAATATTCCCAATAATGTACCATTCGATTTTATTATGGTAATTTTGGTACTATATTATAAGTTCCTATTTTCAAGCGTGTGAATTAAGCTGTACGATTCTGCTGTATTACTGTGGTAGCTTTCTCAGTTAATACTTACCTATCTTGCTCATATTTACGCATTTACTTACGTTTACGTACACCATGTACATGTAATAAACCTCTAATTGGAAATTTTTTTTTTATAAACAGTTGAACGCTAAGTCGTACACCGTACACCCTTTGAAGTAAGATCTTGTATAATTGTAATTCTAAGGCTAAATTACTGTACTTTGAAGAGCTCGTTGATTATTTCTTTGCTATCTGACATTATTTGTGATGGGGTTTGCTTTGCAAGTATCTGAAAAATTCGGTGTGATTCTGTCAATACTACCGTATTTCTGCACGAGACCTACATAAATAATATGAAAATGTAAAATATTCTCCAGCTCCAAAGCTACGGTAAATTTTCAGCATACGCATACCCCATAAATGTACGGACGTAACACTGCGTAGAGAGCGCCGTTTGCACGCAACTTTTAATCAGGATGAGGGTGCACGTGACTCAAAGTTATTTGTTATGTCAATCGTTGGAATTTCTTCACAATAAGTATAAATTGTGACTTAGATCTCGAGATAAAACCTGGCAATTTCCTTAACTCTTAAGTGTCTTAAGGGTTGCTTGAGGGTCTCTCTCCCCTATTTTGAAGTGTGGTTTGCAGGCGTTCACTCGTTGTCCGTTTATTTATTCGTTTTGATTTGATAGCCTCTAGCGGCACTCGAGATTCGAGTTCGCGGTGGTATGGACGAAAAACTGAGTGTTCTACGCAATCTACCTATTTACCGCCAGTTTTTGTACTTACCCACTTTACGGGTTACAATTTTCACTTTGGCACTAGATACTCAGTTTTTTGCACACTTTTCCAATTCCACCTATTTTATCTACTTATGCTTTCTTTATGATCTTGATAGGTTAAGTACACTCTCTATCAACTATAAAACTATTATCACTAAGTTAATGGGCCTAAGCCTAAGCCTAATGCTAAGCCACTAATAAGTACTAAGAACTTTTTGCTAGTAACTGCTAACGCCGGAATTTAGCGTCAGCTGCGTTAGGGTGCTAGGCCCCAATTGAGTGTGAGAATTATGTGACGTGGTGCATTCAATTATAGCCGAGGGTAATTATTGGACACGGGCACAAAGTCAGAAATCATGAATAGAATATGGAACTCTGCCCTCACCTAAGTGCCCATAAAGGTGTTCGTTTAGGCTTAAGCTTCAGCTTTAGGCGAGTTGCGAAGTCTCACTTAATTCTAACCTAACTATTTGTCTCAACATAATTTTTTACACTTTGGTTAACTTTCTACCATAGCTAAATAAGGCACCCTCCAAGGCCGGTAGCGGGCCAGCCCCGTTCCATTTTAGAGGGCATGCGCCCGGGCCTCATCTGAGTGACACAAAATCACGGTTATAGTTGTTCATCGTGGAACTCATATACTTATTATATTTCAAAATGATCACTAGACGTCTAGAACTGAGGCCATATTCACCACTGAATTCCCCATGGGGAATTCCCCGTCTTTTTCTGGCCGTCTCTCATATTAGAATGATATTTTCTGTCCCTAGGGGCTATTTCCCCGAGCAAATCGGAGTGGTGAATGTGGCCTCTAGACTATGAAACAAATTACGACATGGTAATCAGAATAATTACACGGTACATCGCTAGGACCTTATTTGATTAGTAACGATGTATGCGGGTAAGCCAGTAATCAAGAGCGATGTCTAGTTGCTTACCATTGTGGATACCGATACGTACGCCTTATACTTAAACCTTTAACCTAGGCCAAAGTCAGAATTTAAAGGCCTAAACCTAGATGTCCTAGATGCTATTTACTCGCCAGCCATTAAAACGGGGTCTTGTCTGTACGCTACGTTGACTTATACACTACTTGATGATTGCATTTTTTTCAGAATTCTGAACGTAATTAATAGTTGATTTTGAGTGTAGTTCCTCAGCTATTCCAAAATCGTTAAAACTCTCTCCGGGGTGGGAGCGAACCTGAGACGTAGTGTCGGTGTTGGAGGCTGCGTCTCCTACCACTGCGCCACTCGTCCTATCCCTCGTTAATTTTTCTTACTGTTCTTTTCCAAATCATTTTCAAGTCTATCTCCAGGCGTTAGCACGTACACTTTCTTGCATTCAAATTCGGACTAATTATTACGATATGAATTAGTTTGACCCCCGGGTACGACTTCAAGGCCGCACGCATTCTCACGCATTTGAATGCCCGCGAAGAGGGGAGAAAGCGAGCGAATAATAGGCCAATATGGGGTAGGGTGCTGGCCCGCGGGATATATTTCACAAGTATTGAACTGAGTTGATTTTATATTGTTTTATTTTAAGTTCAATAGTAAATTCATACAAAAAATTATGGGTGCGGGCCCATGAGCTTTTCCCAAATATTGAATACAGTGATTTTCTGCAGTTTTATTTCTCAGCATACATTTGTATAATGTGCTTTTGTAGTCGATTCATATAAAAGATATTTTATTATTGAGATGACTGTTTCTGTTGCATTCGCTGTTCGGATTTCTTTTTTTCTAATTTTAGACCTTAGCTCTAGCTTATATTTCTCACCCTGCGTTTAGCGCGATAAAAGCCTGGACCGAATTCTTATTGCTAGGTAGACACCTGGTTTCGACAAGTTTTCTCAAAAGCCTTTATGCTTGCTAATCTGCCAAAGGTGACAAAAATTCCATGAATTAGCTGTAATCAGGAGAGAGAGAGAGAGAGAGAGAGAGGACAGGAAGGGAGAGAGAGAGAATGTGATAGAGAGAGAGAAATAGGAAGAGAGAGAGAGTCTCTTTCGAGGTAAAGAGTGTTAGGACTGGTTTCTTACATGTTTTTATTTTGTCTGCAGGTAATTAGTTGACATTGTGCTAATTTAGTTGCCGCACCATTTAGGCTTTTAGGCTAGGTAGAACGTATGCAAAGAGATAAGATTTGTGAAAGGTTCAACTTGTCACAATGGATATTTTTGTTTTTCCTACTTTTGTTTATAAGTTTCTTTTTGATGTATATTACTGTCTGACAATGAGACAGTGAGTTCTATTTTCTATTCATTCTATTCCTGTGACATATTTACGGAATTTGGAGTAATCTTTGCCAATTATAGAACCCTATCTAGCAGTTTTCTTCTACTACTACACAACTCATACACCAAAACCAGAGGCTACTTAGAAAATCATAGGAAACTGATTAGACATGTACTGTAAGACTGCAGACAATACCAATACCACTTCTCCTTATATCTAGTCGTCGTGTTAATTCAAAAACCGACTGTTGTATCGCTTTAATGTTTACCCACTTCTCCTTATGTCGTCGTGTTAATTAAAAAACCGGCCGTTATACCGCTTTAATGTTTGCTTTATCAGATCAGGTACTTAGCTACTACCTCATGTTTCAACAAGTCTAATATACTAATTTTCAAGTCAGTATTTGGGTGACCTTCTGCTTTGCTACCGTCTCTTCACTCAGTAACCTACTTTCATCGCTTTGCTTGCTTGGTATCTCCTGCTAAACCAAACTCTCTAGCTCTTTTACACCTGTACATCCTGCCCGGCTTCACTAAAAACCCACGTCAACACCCCTTTAATGCTTCTTGCGCTTTCGAGACCTCATTTCTTTATAAATGCGCGATGGACGCAAATTGCCTGCAAGAAGTCAGGAGCCAGGACATGTGGAAAAGTAACTTACTTTTGAGGTCAGCTTACATTAAAGGGTACTTGACATGAGTTTGTGGTGAAGGGCATTGGAGCCTAGACAAGCGTTTTTGCTTATTTCTAACATTTCTTACCTTTCGGAGTATATTTGGGCCGCTCACACAGCTCGTCAAAGTGAGCCTCATATGCGCCAGGAGTAACATTTTTTCCGTGCACATGTGGTGTGACGCCATCACCAAATGGTTTACCGAAAAATCATCTGGTGACTGGTTCGTGACCATTTGGTGACCATATGATGACGGTTTTCGATAAAACATGATCACAAGTTGGTCGCCAATTGGTCACCAAATGGGCAGACTCACGAAAAAAACCAGTGAACCGTCACCAAATGGGTTCATCCATTTCCTATGTAGTACTAACTGTTGTCCACTAAAATATCCTTAGCACACGGAAATGAGAACTAGGCGCACGCGTTTAGTAAAGATTTATGAGGGAGGGATTTGAAAACACGACAACAAATATATTTTCGTACTATTACTTCTTTGTGTAGTTTGCTGTTTGCTGTTTGCTACTTGCTTACCGCTTTATTTTGTTGGACCATTATATGCATTTCTTCCCGTTACAGTTGTGACATAGACCTTTTTTATTTATCTTATAAACTTTTGGATTGAATGTATATAGTATATATTTACTTCTTTCTGTAGTTTGCTCCCTGCTGGTTACTCCTTTACTTTTTCTTGTCATCATAACATAACACATAATATTTAACAGGATATTTTGTAGTACTAATTGTTATAAAGCTTAAAGCGTAATAACGGCCGGTTTTTGAAATACATCGAGTTGAAACACACCAGCTTTCTTATCTAGCGTATGCAAATGGCCATAAATTATAATAAAAAATCGAGCTAAATTCGAGCAAATTAGCATAAATACGTAAGAATTCAGTTGTCCACGATGCGTTTCAAAAACCTGCAGGTACACGAATACAGCTGCGCTAAATTTCAACAAAAAATTAAACTGGAACGTTGTACGAATAGCTTAGAAATTAAGAAATTGACCTTTTCTCACAGTCATAAATGCCTTATGCGCGCAGTTTTGGACCTATTTGAGAAAATTTTAACGTGCCATAAAAACGGAGAATACCACTGTTACGCTGTCGCTACCTTCTTTTTGACTGGAGTTCTAAAAATTTTGTAAATACCTCGCCAGCACCCAACTACATAACCTAGATTTTTTTGTTTGCTCTTAGCGTGTAAGCGGCATCAAACCCGCACCACATTATGCTCGCCATTTTCACGCGGTTTCCACGCGGACTTTTTGCGTGCTAGCGGCGCTCGATTGGCGAAAAGATGCAAGCCTCCACAATCCACATCCACACTGCCAAATAATACTTTTGAGCCGATTTTCCGCGGCTTGCTCCGGGCTTACGCCCCTAAAGGAAACCTCCAAGAATTGGTACGAGTCGTTAATCTTGGTGTAACTTTTGCACCCCGAGTACGCCCTTCCCCCTCCGCGCACCATTTGGTACCCTATTTTTGCGCATAAATTTGTAGCGACCAACGCCGGGAGCCGACAAGCCTCATTGCGCATTCATCATAGAAAGGGTGCCCGAGCAGATATATACTATGCGAAAGTGTTTTCACATCCATTTTAAAAGAAGTCAAAATAAGATATTTTGTGTTTTCGCGACCATTATTAGTGACAATTTTCAAGTGTTTGAAGCCAAATTGATAGGTATAGCTGTAGAGTGAGATACCCTAAGCCTAAGCCTAAGCCTAGGCACCAATTCCATCAAACCTATTTCGTTTTAAATCTATCATAAATACCTAGCCTTTTCATGTGGAAGTGTGTCAATAATATCTGGGTCTGTTCTTGTTTATTATATTTATTTAGTGGTGTTTCATTATGTTTATGTAACTAACTTTATTTTATTTATTATTCCAAAATCTCAAATTTGCATCGAGATTAGAACATTAGAAGTATGCATTAATTTCGACCCAACCTAGCTGGAGTGACACTAACTGACCCTTGCTTATATTATGCATTGGCAGTTCTAACGTATGTACCCTAACCCTATGTGTCTGCGCGCAAATCTATTTATAATAGTATATGTATATTCTTTATTCTTGTCTTTCAATTTCATAGTTACTGTTCAGAACAAGTTATTTATTTATTCCTTCTGACTTCTGACCTAAGCGAGACTGAAATTGGTGCTGGTCGTGTTAGCGTAGTGGCTAGCGCAGTAGACTAGCAATCCAAAGGCTCGGGTTCGATTCCACGTCGCTATGCTATATCCAAACTTATGACAGAAAGAAACATTATGTCAGAAAGAAACGTTGTGGCACATACCCACATACTTTATAAATTGTCCAACGATACGTTTCATCAACCACGTGTCATATCCCTTTAAAACATAAGTTTGTCTATCCGTCACGTCAACATGACCAGCTGTGAGCTGTGCTCAAATTTCATCTAAAAGCCGGAAGAAACGGTGGCACTTGGTCGAAACACTAAATATCACTACAAAGATATAGGATTTACGATTTTCAGCCAATATTAAAGCGAAATACCGGCCGGTTTTTGAAACGCATCGTGTACAGCTGAATTCTTACGTATTCATGCAAAGTTGCTAGTAATTAGCTCGATTTTTTTATTCTAATTTATGTTCATTTTCATAAGTTGCATAAGAATGCTGGTGTACTCGATGTGTTTCAAAAACCGCCCGGTATTTCGCTTGAATATTTATACTGTTTAGCTTATTGTTAGGAAAATCGTCGATAAGTTGTTATAGAACGTAAGCTCTTTTCATTGGTTTATTTATAAGTGGTTATTGCTTCTTTCATTTTTAATCACCGACTGAATATTTCTGGGGCTTTTTGTATACATGACAAGCATGTATATCTATTTTGGGACAGATGTTATTAATGAATATTATTATCGTCGTACTATCTTTAGATCATTACTCATTACTACATAATGTAAAATATATTACAATTATTACAATGTGTATGAAATACACAAAAGCTATTGAATAGGTGATAAAAGAAGAAACACAAAAAGAGTTGAAAATCCTACTAATCTACTAATTAGTAAGTAATGTCTAATTCAAATGGGATTACTTTTTTCACCGTATTTTTGGGCATAAATCTTCGCAAAATTGAAGGCTCCTAGTATTCCTTTGTTAGCGCTTGGGTTTCTTTCTGTATTTCTATCTGTTGACATATTGTTAGGTGTAATATTTTTAATGACAAAGTTTATTACTAACACCCCTATTATGCATAGTAGAATGTTTTATGAGCTGATTATTAAAGCGAAACACCGGCCGGTTTTTGAAACACATCGAGTAGACCAGCATTCTTATGCAGCCTATGCAAATGAACATAAATTAGAACAAAAAATCGCGCTCAATTCGAGCAAATTATCATAACTGCGTAAGAATTCAGTTTTCCACGGTGAGTTTAAAAAACCGGCCGGTATTTCGCTTTAACTTATTGTTACATATTGAATCCTGTATATGCACCTTGTCATTTTTTATTGCATTTTTTTCTCAGTTTCTGTTAAAAGGGATGTTCGCTCTTTGCCTGTTCTAACAATGAGTAGAAAGGCTCAAATTACATTGGCACGCATCAATTTTTGAGGATTTTCTCTTTTTTATAGCTTAAAACTAGACATGTATGTAAGTTGTGAGGAACACTATAAGCTTAGGCTTAGGCTTAGGCTTAGGCTTAGGCTTAGGCTTAGGATAAAGGATAATACGAATAACTTTTACGTAGTAATACAAATTATTTTGTTTATAGCATGTCCAGAAAAGTTCTTCGAAGAAATTTTTTTTAGAAATGGCGTGTATTACATATGCTTCTCACAACGACGTTGATCGTTGGTCGTTGGCACCGTAGTTTTTTAAAAGTATTATGCAATTATACGTTTTCTTTTGTAAGAGGTTATTATTTTAGTTTCAGCACATTTAATTCTTACATAGTTCGTAAGATTAAGTTAAGTTTTCGCTTTCATGCCAATTTTAAAGCGAACTGCCAGCTCCTTTGGAAAATTTGCATATGAAAGCAAATCCTATGTATCCTATGCTAATTTTGCGCGATAGCCGTGGACGATCGCGCAAAATTAGCATAGGATACATAGGATTTGCTTATCATATGCAAATTTTCCAAAGGAGCTGGTATTTCGCTTTAACATCAACAGTACGGTGTTCTGTTGAACTGTTATTTATGTAACGTATGTTTCGCCTACATTTCATCACTACAAAACATCATGATGTTTCTATCTGTATTTGTATATTATTTTTGACGCATATGAAGCCTAGTAGAGAAGCCTTTCACACTTTTTGTTTGTTTAGAAAGTTGCCCTCTCCTTGTTTTCATATGTTATTTTTTGTAATAAACAAACATAATCTTTGTTATTGTGCCTTGTAAACAATGGCGTCGTAAGCAAGTTGATGTAATTATTATGAAAGATTATTTTGTATATAACCAAAAAATTTCACCCTCCTTCTCTATTCAGGCTTACAAGAAAGCTATACCTAAAACAATCTAGGAACACTTGTGAAACCTATAAGCTATTTTTTTCTCGTGCCTATCCCTTTAAAGATTCAAACGTGAATCACTAAGACTTGATCCTTAAAGGGAGAGGCCCACGAGAAGAAAGTTGTCCTCCATTTACTTGTACAGTATGTCCGGTACTTCAGAAATATTATCGTGAAAACCCATTGCTTGAAGCCTAGAACTCACAGATTTATTCCCCGTCAAACAGTTCGGCCAGGTACCGTAGTCAGCAACGTCAAAATTCGTTTTTAAGGTTGATATCCGTTCATTTGCATTCTGTCTCTACCTAATAATGGTCAAACGAATAAAGATCATTCCTACGTTTATAAAGAAGCGCTTCCAATACAGTAATGCCCTAAAAGTGCAAAACAAATTTCTGGCTACGGTAACTGGCCGAACTCTTTGCCGGAGAATAACTCAGTGAGTTGTAGGCTTCAAGCGTTGCGGTTTTCACAGTAATATTTCTGAAATTCCGTACATTCTGTACAAATAAATTGAGGAAAACTTTGTTATCATGGGCCTCTCCCTTTAAATTTTCTCTTCGTAGTTTTGCACTCTAATTGCCTAATTAATTAGCTTGGACTCCTCGGGATGAGTCAATATTTCCTAAGGGATTTTCTTTCTTTCTTTTTGTTTCTCCGCTACACCATCAATTAGTTTGGGGTCACATTGGCTGGATCTTGTTTAGAGGCCGTATTCACCAGCACACAGGGAGCCCTCCATAGGCTCACGAGCGCTCTGAATCTCTTCTGCTCTCGTACTCTCTACGCACTCTTTAGCTCCCTGGGGAGGCGAGGGAGGGCTCCCTGCGTGTTGGTGAATACTGCCTCAGTAGAAATTAGTAACATATATATTCTCTTTCGTCTGGGACTAAGCCCCTCTATTACTACTTTTGTTACTTTTGTTTTGCTATTGTACCATGGAACCACTTACTTACTATTAATTACTCCACTTTTTGTCCTTCCTTTTCCTACGAAAGGCTTTTAGCGATATGTTGTCTTAACACATGTTAATGTATGCCTTAATACACCTGTTCCTGTGTTCTTAGTGTCTTTAGTTCGTAACTACCGGTTCCTCTAGCTTATCTAGTTCGCAGATTTACACCCTCAAACACTCGAGTTTGCGAGCGCGAACAGAGAGACTTGACACTTGACACGCAAAAACAGTCTCGAGCACTCCGCGCGTGGCAAATCCTGGTTTTACAAGAGTTCTGCGACTATGTATAGTAAAGCGACATGACCCGTGGTTTATGAAACGTGTAGCTATATCATACTGTATTATATGCAAATTTCTACCCATTATGTGCCGAAAATGGTCGAAAAGGCGCAGGAATTTTTATGTAATACTTATGGGGGGCCAGTATATTTTTGTCGATTTTTTTTCGCGAAGATGATTTTACAAGAGTTTGCAACTATGTTGCTATGTACTTATTTTACATTACTCAAGAACAATGAGCCGAACTCTGTTAATCCCATTGTATGTTTTTAGTCCATTCTATTCAACAATTGTGAAAAATTACTTCTAACATAGCTTATGTAAATGTTCTACGCTCTATAATCTGTTTTTTTTTGTCGTATCATATTGTTTATTTTTCTGCGAAATTCTTCGTCGTTAGTGTATTCGTGGAGTATGTCTATTTTTCAATATGGTATCTTCTTTCAGGAAATATGTATATGATCAAAAATTCCGAATCAAAAGCAAAATGATTCCAAAACTTCGTACATTTTCTATTTTATTGCTTTGTATTGGTTTGGTCAAGTCCCTTGGAACAGGAGGTTAGTTTTTATTACTAGCTTTATATTTAGTATTTCTTGCCTTATTTGCAAGTTTTACAAGCCGAAATTCGGGTTTCTATTAGGAATCGAACCCCTGGCCTTTCTGATGAGAATACGGCACACTATCCACGTATCCACTAGGCCACCAGGAATAGTTAACTTTGATCAAATTTCAGTGGAGTGGAGCTGCGGTACCGATGAAATCTCGGTTATTCTCCGATCAGAAACACCTTTCGATGGAGCTCTAATGGCATTTGAACGCCCGCAGACATGTAGGAGTATAGGTTGGTGTTTTTTGAAGCTCGGTCCGCCTTTTATAGTGAGCGCCAGTGGTGCGCCATTGGTGCGCCATTGGTGCGCCATTGGTGCGCCAACGTAAATACATGTCTTTTCGGCCCGCACTCTATGCCCGAAATGGGTTCATCGCCTCGATATGAGTGACTCCTCTTTGTATGGCGTTTGCGCACGTTTTCTTGAGCGGTTACTGTTGCTACACGTATTCTAAATATTTTTATAGACTGACATTTATGTACCATCTAGTTTATAAAAGGATGGATAATCATAGTGCATACTAGTCTGCATTATATATTTTTTTAGTTTCATAGAATTTCAGGTAACGGAACGACTGTAACTGAATTGTCGATAAATCTTCAAACTAGAGAATTATGCAATGTACAATATGATGAGGTAGACATTCTTATCTTACTTTATCATAAAATATTATGTATTTGGCATTTGGCGGACTACACTGTGATCGTTTATAAGAATAAAAGACAACAATAATGCTGGAGCCTAACTACGAATGCTGATAGTGTAACTCCCGAGTTCAAATTTAGAGCATTATGCAAAACAAATCATAATTTCGCTAGTGATGCTAGTGTAGTGGCTAGCTCGCTGGACCCGTGATCCAACAACGCGGGTTCGGTTCTCACTCAGTCCCAACAGCCACAGTTGTTTTCAAACAATAATTTCGACAACTATTGACTGGTTGAAATGAGATGCATAAAATATCGATTGATCTAAATAACTATCGATTTTTCAGTTAACCGGTGCATATTCAGTACGTGTGGAGGTTCATTCACACCCAATTTTAGTACTAGACACTGATTCTTTTGTCGATATTATCTGCTCGCCAAAAACACAGGAAAATGGGTAAGTTTAAATAGACCTATCTGCATAGTTTCATATTCTTACCTTACAATTGGGTGTCTGTGTATGATTATATAAGGTGATTATATTTACATTCAAGAAGTTCAACTAATCGCACCATTTTTACTTTGCATTTTGTCCGATTTCGTGGATCCTCTAGGCGCATTTTTACCCATTATTAAAGCCAAATACCAACCGGTTTTTGAAACGCATTGAGTACCACCAGAATTCTTATGCTTATGCAGCTTATGCAAATGAACATTAATTAGAATAAAAAATCGAGCTAAATTCGAGTAAATTTGCATAAATACATAAGATAGTTGTCCACGTTGCGTTTCAAAAACCGGGCCGCTATTTCGCTTTAAAGTATTATTGTTTGCACGTATTATATTCAAATTAGTATTTTTTTATCTAGGGCCTCATCCACGATCACCCCGAACGAACTCCGAATGTTAGTAACTGACAATGGTTCTCCCACACAGGTAAGGTTTCCTGAATTTTTACTTATTAGTCGCGGTGAGATAACCAATGTGACAGCGACCCGTCTCTGGCGCTACGTCTATAACACACTCCTTTTGTGATCATGTAACATAGCATATTGCAAAGTAAATATTTATATAAAATTCTATGCGTTGGACGGCACAACGATTGTATGCTCTTTCTTTTAGAGTGTTATATACGGTCGGCGATATACAGTAGAAGTACGAAACGAGGACACAAATGACAGAAGGGATATGCTAATTTCAAGGTGCACAGCCTCCGCTGCATCATCGGAAAATGTTACGGTATGGAATTTTATAATTTAATGTATTTATCGTTTTTAGTGCAGTTAGCACCATCACTTGTGGCTCAGTTGCGCATAGACAAAAAATTGCTGTGCCTTTTCAGATAAATATAGAACAGCTACTTTATTTATTGATTTCGTGATATAGATCGGAACATTTGGATCATTTATTGATTTTCCGAAAGTGTGGTTTAGCGTAATTCTAATATTTTCCGCCTATCAATAATTATATGATAATAATTTACAACAAATATTTAGTTATCTGATTGGATGGGATGTCCCACAGCACCTTCTATAATGTCACCATTTCGAAGGGACCATAGTGAAAAGGTACTTTCCATATATGTTTGACCTTTATTGTGTACCCTATATATGTTCACATTTTAAAGCGGTATAACATGAGGTTTGTGAAACTCCTGTTGGACAATCACGTATTCTATACAAATTTGCTTTGATAGTCTGAGCATGAAGTACAGATTGCATGTATTACAGGAATGTCGTAGTGTCCAACATACCATACGTTTCATAAACAATGTGTTATACCGCTTTAAAATTATTACAATTCTTTTTAATAGGATTCATCGACCCGATTCGTTTCCTCAATTCCTTCAATGTTCCGATTCCCTTCTTCTGATAGGATAACAATTCGGTGTGTAGATTGTGCGATATTGGAGACAAGTGCCTGGTAGGTGCTAATATATTAAAGGGTATTCCCCAGATATAGGCATTATAAGTGCGCATTCGAGATGGACATTTCCGGAAAAGAAAAAGAAAACTTTTGGTTCGAGATGGATTTCACCAGAAAAGAATGCAATGGCCACGCATTCACATGCAAAAGATCGATTGATTTTATTTTCAATTACGGTACATTTGCACCTTCGACAATTATTTTGCGTGTATTATTTTTTTCTCGGTCTCCATCTCGAACAACTTTTTTCTTTTCCGGAAAATGTCCATCTCGAATGCGCCCTAACGCCCATGAAATGACATACTACAGCGTGGTTCCCAGAGTTAGGCATTAGAACAGCAACGTTAGATATTACCATAAGCTGCGCAAGTGTTACACCACACCAAATAAGACAATAGTGTGAACGTTCGCGGTGCGAAAAAGACTCGACTACAATTGCACAACGTAGCGCGCAGCGAGACGTACGCGTGGACCGCGCGAAAAGTGGGCACACTTGTGCCACACTTTACAGACAGACAATTTTTTTTGTCTTACAACAGCTGCAGTGTTTCTCAAGTGAAGGATGACAAACATCAAAGGCTCAGTTACATGGAGAAAAGAAAACAGTCAGTGGGATAATTCATTTTGATTAATTTCATTTTCAGAAGAAGTGCCATAGGGTTGCTACGGACAAGGACGACGCGGATTTAGTAGAAGATGAGATACAAGGTACACAGACATTCATCTGCACATTGTAGTTCGTTGATGATTGAGATCAAGCTTATGCTTATGATGCGTTTGATTAGGCTTAGGCTCAGGCTCATAGATAGGTGTACTTATGCTAGTGAGCTCACTCATGCTAATTTGCATATGATACATGAGAACGCAATTATCTAAAATCCGTTTCAAAGACCGGCTGTTGTACCGCTTTAAATTGTTGTTATTTAAGGTCTTCTTGGTCAAGTGACCACTCCGATGGAAGAGGATTTCGGAGAACAGGAGGCTGGACTCTATTATCTGTACACCACGATTACGGTACTTCCCAGTGATTCAGAGGAGGCGTTTGGTTCGTACTGTATCTTGGGTATTTACGGTATCTGTCCACAAGCTAGAACATGTCCATATTTATATTCTCTTATCACTTATCTAAGGCGGAAGAGCACATAATAATGGAGTAAAATTAGCATATAATACATGGAAATACGGTTGTGCAGCAGTAGACCACGTAACATACCTCTTTAAACCCAGAAACTAGACATTTAATTATATTTTTCAGAAAACCTGCAACCTTCAATAGCGCCAGCACCGACGTGTAAATACTCAGAGTCACTTCTACTCGTACTTGCCGTGATAATTAGTGGAATCAGTAAGTTTTGTGTCGAATTGCAGTTCTGTACCGCGATAATTGTATTTTCGTGGACCTGATGTCTGTCCCTTTAATGTTTCACATTTTTTGGTTCCCTATGTTGGACCTGACATTTCATATAGATTGCATAATATGCATTCAACAGCTCCTTGGAAACAAATTGTTTCACATGATGACGTCACCATCCATATTCTAAGTTTGTCGTCGGCTGTCTCGTCTTTTATGGTGTTCTTTTCAGTGTTCATCTGTTCATCGTCAGTTGTCTCTTATGGTTAATGTACTATCTCTTACAGTGTTTGTCGTCGGCTGTCTCTGCAATTTGTTGTTCTTTTGCTTAATTCGACGTTCTTCGAAATCCAAACAAACCAATGGGAAAAGTGAATGGATGGAAGATTCCGGAACTGGAAATAATAATATAAGAACGGGAAATCGATCGCCTGATTTCTGGATTCCCGAAGCGAAAACGAGTACGGTATTGCAATTTCTTAAAGCGAAATGCCAGCCCCTTTGGAAAATTTGCATATGAAAAGCAAATCCTATGTATTCTATGCTAATTTTGCGCGATTGCAGTGGACGATCGCGCAAAATTAGCATAGGATACATAGGATTGCTTATCATATGCAAATTTTCCAAAGAGGCTGGCATTTCGCTTTAAAGTCGAAAGTACTAGAAGAGATAGAGATAGAAACGTAGGAGAAACTCTACAGTACGGCGGCGCGAACCTGGTGAAGATATAAATAAATAAACAAACTGAAGTGCTGAAGTATAGTAGAATGAGGAGTAATTTATAGAGAAGAAAAAAACATTAAAAAAAGTAATTTACCAAATTGCAGCTCCCGTAGAAATATCTCCACCACCTCCCATGTATGACCCGATCAATCGTTTCTCGGGATCATCTTATGCATCCGTCAAGGTTGGCGGTTTTATTAAAGCGAAACCCCGGCCGTTTTTTGAAACACATCGAGTAGGCCAGCATACTTATGCAGCGTATGCAAATGAACATAAATTAGAATAAAAAATCGAACTAAATTTGAGCAGATTAGCATAAATACATATGAATTCAGTTGTCCACGATACGTTTCAAAAACCGGCCGGTATTTCGCTTTAAGGGCTCACGAGAAAGTCATTAGACTGGAAAATTCTTTACCGTATTATAGAGCCCTTTCTTTTTCCGATTTGGTAAAATACCCATTGTCAGCATTTTCGTCTAGCATATGCAGCAGTTACACATCTAGGCTCATGTGTAGGATAGTTTGTCGTTTGTAGTTAAACAGCTTACGCTTACTCCGTACCTTCCTTTGAGATATGTCGAATGCAAAACTGAAAGTAGAAAAAATGCACGTTGTATGCACGTTTGCGTATTCATTGGATAGCTGCCAGAGTAGCCATCTTTTAGAAAACATCCTAATAACGAACGTAAATGTTGGTGAAAAGCCAAGTAAGAGTGCACGGAACTTCCGTTGAACGGAAGAAACTTGTGACAAGTTTCTCTCCGTTTAAACGGAAGTTCCGTGCGCACTGAAATGCTGGTGGAACCGGCCTCTGATCTACTAGAACTTGGTACATACAAAAAATTCAACTTTCTCAGTATATTAGTGAGTCGCCTTTTCAAACCAAAAATGTTCCTTTATGTCCCTTTTTTATTGCAATGATTGTGAAGTTAGGTGTGCTGTGAATGCACATTACAACAAAAATTTATGATTTTCATGCCTTCAGAAAAATCGGAGGCAAACTAACCCTCCACAGGAGTATGGAGTCCCCAATACCAGAGCTACACTACACCAGTCACAGTTTTCGGACTACGGTATGTCTTTATTCCATAAATATGTATTGAAACGTACAATCAAAGAGGTAGAATAAAACTGGTTCACAAAAACATGGGATAATATTCTACACTTTTATAAAGGTTTATTGAACCATCGTTGGCCCGTCACCAAATGGTTCTTACCGAAAAAAAACCATCTGGTGACTGGTTCATGAATCACGAAGTGGTCGCCAAATTGGCCGGCCCATGAAAAAACCAGTGAACCGTCACGAAGTGGGTTCACCCATTTCCTATGAACCTTCTACCCTGTTAACCCTAATCAGTTCCTTGATTCAGGTGGTAGCAGTAGTGAGGGCGGTGATCCTGGTTGGACATCATTCTCAACTCCATCAACTTTTCTCCCGCATTCGATGACGATCGAAACAGAATTGGAAACATCAAATACAACAAATCAGACGTCTTCGTACCATTGAGTCCTTACTGCCGCGGCGGCCATAAATTGGCGAACACTTGGCTAAACACCTGCCCACTAAAACTAATGAACCATATGAAGACCGTATGACGGGGCGGGCGAACAAGTGGCTACGTTGCCGCGCACATAGAAGATACGGCGGTATAGCGGCGCACTTTTTTATTGTTAGAGCTATGTGCCCATCGGTAAAGCCCCTGGTACGCGCTCGCGGCGTGATCGATGTATTTTCCTAAGAATAACCTCATTTATTATGCCTTGCCAACTTTCTAGTACAGTGAAAAGTATTTTCTTGGACTTATTATTTCTATATTATTGAAATTTATATAGTTTTTCTTGGGAATACCCTTTGTTTTTTGTTTTTTCAAATAAGATGCGCAAATTTTATATTTTTGTTCATAATTTATTATCCACTAATTTCTTTACTGAAAGAGAGCTTCGAATTTGTCTAGTCACTGTATGTTTACTAATTGAAGAGGAGTACACTCCAAATGAGAATTAAAGCGAAATACCGGCCGGTTTTTGAAACGCATCGAGTACACCAGCATTCTCTTGCAGCATATGCAAATGAAGATAAATTAGAATAAAAAATCGAGATAAATTCGAGCAAATTAGCATAAATACGTAAGAATTCAGTTGTCCACGATGCGTTTCAAAAACCAGCGGGTATTTCGCTCTAACAGCGCCGCACGTCAGTTCAAAATAGTTCCGTAATAAGAAATAAGAAATAATTGTTATATTCATTTGAACAACAACTGTGTCTTTTATTCTCAACTTTTATTTTTATAGTTTTATAGTTTCAGCTATCCATTTTTAATCTACTCTGTTCTTCTACTGCACGGTTCCCGCGAAACAAAAATAAATCCCGCGTTTCCTGGCAGCTATTCATCCAATCCCGCGCAATAAGAAAAGTCGCACGTTTCTTGACAGATTAGCGAATCATGTCCCGCAATTAAACACTAGGCAAGGCCTAGTGTTAGCGGCAAGGCCCCCAATTAGCGCTCGCAATAAAGACGGAATCCCGCGTTTCCCGCTTGTTTGGGAGGAAACGTGGGATTACGATTACCGCTAAACTGCGAATGAGGAACATAGCAGATAGCAAATTCGTTACCAAATTAGCATAATACCGTAATTTCTTATAATATATTTTTTTATGCGGGTAGTATTATAATTGCTTGCTGTTGTTCATTATCGTATTATTACGTTTTAATAGCCCTACATATGCGGGACTATTATTTACCTTTTGATCGTGCGTTGTTTAAGTTTTTTCCATGATAAAATTTTATTGATAACCGTTTCAATGAAATAAAATTATCGAACAGTATTACCAATTTTTAGTTTCAAATGGACATAAATACATAAAGCGGGCTCTATAGCCCCTAAGCCAAACGAGGTATTATTATTTACCTAAATTAACTTGCCGTATTTCTCATTACAAAACTGTTGAACTTATTGCATACCAACATAACTTTTAATTTCTAATCAAATCATAATTCTTTTATTAATAATTAAACGGAAATCATGCTGATCGCATCATATGTACATGATGAAATTGTCTCCGCCCCATATTACAATAATATTGATATTAAACTCAAAAGTTATCAAATATCAAATATCCGGAGATTCATTCGCTCCTTTTCATTCCTTGTCGTGATGCCCCTGATTCTAATTGCTGCCCTAACGCTAGCCGCCGGTATCTCCGCGCAATATGGAGATACCACAAATAGTGGAGCATCCTCGCCTAGCTATACTGTAGGTGCAGCACCAGCTACGAACAACTATGGATCTTATGCGGGATACAAGTAAGTGAGGAATATTAGTTTCTCTTATATTATGCAAATTATATGGAGTGAACCCTCATAAGTAGAACCGGCTCGATCATAACTAAAACAGGTCATGATGTTATTTTACAATACTAATACTAGTGATCGAATTCTTGTTTTTGAATATTTTCAACATTCTATGATCCTGCCCTTACTTGTGAGACTTATTTAACTTTGAAAAATGTATAAGAAAAGAAATCATAAACACCGATAGAAAATATCCATATGTTGACTTATATATATGTTGACTGTTGACTTATGTTGACATCATGTTAAAAAGGTCAATAATTGTCTGTCGTTTAGTTCCGCTTCGTCCTCAAGCGTGCTGCCTTCATGGCTGACCAGGCCCATTCACTATGATCCTATCATTAGTGAGTTTTAGAATAACTTTACAAACCCTTATTTAAGTCATTTAAAGCGGTATAACAGCCGGTTTCTGAAACATATTTTTGTCGCTATATTCCCATGCACATGAATATAAGTGGGTAAAATTGCGCAACACTACATCGACTGCATGGGAATACAATGCGCAACTTGTTTCAAAAACCGGATGTTAAATCACTGTAACTTTCCTTACTTACTTTACAAACGCGAGATTAGTATCTTTAGGTAATCAATAAATCCTTATTTAGTTTGAAGAAATTATAATATAGACCTATCTATGCGGCTTTAAAACCAAATTTTTAAGATCACGTATGCACCGACGACGTCAACTTCTCTGTGATTCCACACAAAAGACACGGAGAGAGACATCGTAAGTTTTTATTTATTTATGTCATTTTCGCTTTTATTTAATCCTCAAGTCCACCTAAAATGTCATTCCGAATATTTCTGTCAGAAAACAGCCAGATTGTCCGTTCAACCGTGAAAAAAACGTTGCATAACGCACGCAACGAGAAGTTAGAAGATTTAATTTTCATTTGATACCCCTTAAATCCACAAAGGGTTCAGGTTTTGTATATAAATATTTTTCTGAATTGCTAAGACAATAATAAATGCTTTAGGCAGTCTCCACCGGGTTCAGTGTAGTCGTCTCGCCATAACTCACGAGAAGCACTGCACGAGATGTTGTAGAACTGCCGCCCAACCTATTCCCAGAGTTAGCCCGGTAAGTAACGGCTTCTGGCTTTCGAAACCTACTAACTGCTGTAATATACCTTTAATAATATACGGTAGTTCAATTCAATTTAACGTAAGACAGTTCAATGCATATAAGAAAGCTTGCATACAATTTCTCAACCTATTCCCATAGAACAGATCGGATAACAGTTATTTATCATCTGTTTCAAAGCCACGTTCCATAGCGCAGGATGTTCTAGGCGTTCTGTATAATATGCTTATTAGGTTTAGAGGATAATAGGTATGCAGAGCCGTAAACCTGCTAGAGTCTGTTTTTAATATAACCCCCTTCAGCTCGTCGTCAAGGGTATGATCGTCTTCATGGGCGGCAAGGCCGGCAAGGGCGGAATTCCCAAATGCCTTTGCTGTGCCCCCGAGCTCCCGCCCACGCACCAATACTTCGAACCATCGGTCGTCGTCCAGAAGGTTGGTTTTTTTTTTAAAGCGGTATAACATCCGGTTTTTGAGACATATATTGGACAACTACACTCCTACGTATTCATGCTAAATGGTGTCGAATTGAGCTCGATTTTTTATTCTAAGCATATTCATTTGCATATGATGCACGGGAATGCAGTTGTACATCATACGGTTAAAGAGAACAGCTCCCTGATTTTTATTTGCGTGTATTTGTTTTATGTTGTTCTACTGTAACCGATATTTTTGTCAGCCCGCCGTCTATGGTTTCCAGCCCGTTCAAGTTCCAACGAATAGTGGAGCAACTCCTGCCCTTGGAAATGGATATTGATTATATTTTATTGATTGATTGATAATAATATTGGCGACTTTTAGAGATTTCATTTAATAATAATTATGCTTAGCAGAATAAAGTGTGATGATAAAAACTGCTCTTGTCACTGGGGAAACGCGCGGCGCGCCTACGGCGCAAAAATGTTTCGCGGCGATGGCGCGAAGTTTTACGTTGGTACACCCATCATAACACCCAACAAAGTAGCAAAGTTTACTGTAAACCGTATGAAATGCGAAAAAAAGACATAAATTAAAGCGAGTAATCATTCAGATCAAAGTATAATTGGTATTTTTATACACATTTTTGGATTAAAAATCCAAATGTCTAAGTTACGGAAAAAAATACACAAATTTCTAAATCCACAAAAGATCACATAAAACATTGTTGAAAATTAATGAACACAAAAAAGCACATTATACCCATAGCTATAATTATAGCGACATAGCTAGACGGCTAGACCAGAAAAGTATAGCTATAGGCGAAAGCGAACTAGTTCGTAAAAAGCATTACAGAGTTCCACGTTACATATCTACATCGATAAAAGGTGAATAGCGAATTAGATATGTGGAGCATCTTTTTTGGTTCTACAATATAACATAACTAGAGCAGTTTCATAAAGTAATATTAGAGCACGGAATAGCGTATAGCACGTGGTTTTGGAACAAATACTGGACAAATGGATTTCTTTGTCATAGAGAATTCCACACACCAATTCAAGGGTCCAATATGCGTTTTATAAACCACGTGTCATAACGCTTCAAACAAACAAAGTTTTACGCTTTATTTACAAAATCATTGCCGCGTCCGGTGAAGAAACCCCCACCGGTGGCTGACGAGAGGGGCGCTCCCGAACCCGACGGGGAACCCGACATGGCTCCCGACGGGCCGGGCGCCCCTCTTGGAATCGTAAAAGAGGCGGGCAGGCCTTGGGACGAAGAACTGGGCATAGAAGACTGGGAGAGGTCCCCGTTAACTGAAGAGGGGTCGGTGTTAAAGAGCGAACCAAGGACTGTTAAGGCACCAAGCATTAAGTTTTCGCGGTTCATTGACTCGGAAGAATCTATAGCAGAACCCATACCGGAACCCATACCGGAGGAGAAAGGGGAGCCAAACCCGCCAGCGCCTGACGAAGAACCAAACTGGGAATCAGTAGTATGGATAGGCGAGAAACGGTGGTTGGTTCCTGAAAAATCGATAATTTGATAAAAATCGATAATTGACGGGTCGGTGAAACATCTATAATTAGCCAGCGGTCGTTAATCTAAACAAACAGCTGGAGCGAAAAGTTTTATAAAGTAGTATTCCGCTAAACTGGCTAGAAGGTATTATTGTGTATTAGTGAAAAAAACAACCACACTTACAATAGGATTAGTTTACATATTTTACCCCGTACCTAACATGTAGTAAGTTCAGAAGTCGTTAGTTAGTCACCAGGATAAAACACTTCCCTATGCTACCCTTAGCCAATATCCCTAACCATCATGTAACATTCAAAGTTCCCTAAGCTACCCTAAGATTTCCCTGGCAATGCACCAGGGTAGAAGAACACACCCACGAGTACTTCAACACGTCTAGTGCATGGGCACGCACAGTAGCCTTTATTTGTATTTGTGCAGTTCCTTCCAACAAAAAATTGTCCTTAGTTTGCAAGTCTCCATAAGGTAGGGGGTAAACCTTCCCAAGATTCCATAGCAGATGTCCCTTAGCTTAGATCATCTTCGGTATTTCCCTATGCTACCCTAAGCCTAAGCCTAAGCCTAAGCCTAAGCCTAAGCAAGTCGCCTAATATGGTGGAACACACTCAGTAGTACTTCAACACCTCCAGTGCACGTAAACTCACAGTGACAAGTTTCTTTATTTGTTTTTGCCGGCTACTCGAAATGTAGTTCCCCAGTTTCAGAAAGGAAGTTCTAGTTCTTGTCAAAGCAAACCCGTTTCATGCTTACTTAGACACGCTTGTAAACCACAAACACCCTTTTGTGATATAGGGAGGTCGAACCTCTCTCTCTCTCTCTCTCAGCGGACAAAGAGGAAATGAGAGGGAAAGAAATAGAGAGAGCAACTAGGAGAGAAGGAGAGAAGGAGAGGAAAACTGACTAAAATTACCGAACCGAAACCTTGGGTACCAGTCCTTTTAAAGCGAAATACCGGCCGGTTTTTGAAGCGCATCGCCGACAACTGAATTGTTACGTATTTATGCTAATTTGCTCGAATTTAGCATAATTTATGTTCATTTGCATAGGCTCGATAAGAATGCTGATTTAATCGATGATTTTCAAGAACCGGCCGGTATTTCGCTTTAATCCATAAATACAGACAGAATCACCCCACATTTGCTCAAACAATTTTCGTATTTAAATGGTCGTGACTATGAAATCGCCTTACAAATCGAAATATTCGTTTTCTTTTCTGTTACGAAAACGAAAACAAGTTTTAGAAAGTCAAGTTATTATAAAATGAAAATCCAACCAAAAAAGGTAATGGGGCAAAACGGAGGACGTCGGGAAATAAATAACGAAATATATGACGAAAGGTTAAAGCGAAATACCGGCCGGTTTTTGAAACGCATCGCGGACGACTGAATTCTTACGTATTTACGCTAATTTGCTCGAATTTAGCTCGACGTTTTATTCTAATTTATGTTCATTTGCATAAGCTGCATAAGAATGCTGTTGTACTTTATGTGTTTCAAAAAACGGCCGGTATTTCGCTTTAAGGGTCAGGCTCAAGAAAAGTACTAAGCACTAGTTTTCAACCTTTATTACTTTCACTTTCGTTATAATTGTAAACAGATCAACTAGATCTAGAAGTATATTCTACCGCAGCCACAGCTTGGCTTAAAACTAAACATCTCTTACTCCTTACTGCTAAAGAGCAACCTAAGCCTAGGGATAAGCCTAGGAGTAGGCCTAAACTACCAGTGTCCGAAAGACCTATGCCTAAGACCTAAGACCCTAAGGCTAAGGGCTAAGGGACGGTCAAAACCCATACATATCACTTCATAAAAAACTTTAAAAACTATAATTCTGATCTCTAATAACTCACATCTTCCCCCGCAATCATTCACTGGATTTGATGCTAAAATTGGAAATTTGAACGGATTTTTTTTTTGAAATTTGAAAAAAATGTAAAGGTTAGGGCAGTTAAGCAACTCTAATATATAGTAATCTAGTTAAAAGTTGTGAGTGTCAAACTCGAGAAACGTCGTTATTGTGTTAATTTTCGTATACATATAATAGTTTTTGTTATGGAGTTGTAGTAAGGAAAATATAGAGTAAGAAAGAAATCACACACACAATGACACAGCGGTTTTTTGTAAGTTGTCGGTTAATGAAGCGTAACACACTTACAAACCATAGGGACCACTGCTGAACGAGGAGAACCGGCTGCCATCGCCTCCGACCCATCCATTACCGCCCAAGGGAGCTGAACGAAATTAAATATGATAAAAAAATTCGTTTAGAGTGGTATGTCATGTGATTTTGCACCGGAAGATATGCTTAAAGTGGTATGACATGTGGTTTCGTACGGGCTGTCATAACCCCTACCCATCCATTGCCGCCGAAGGGAGCTGAACAAACTTTTAAAGTGGAGCGACACGCGGATTTGAACCGGAAAATATGTTTAAAGTGATGTGGCATGACAACTGCATGACAACTGCAAGTGTTACATAAATACCACAGTTGTATAAACCACCTGCCACATCACTTTAAGTATTACATAAATGCCACAGTCCACAGTTGCATAAACCACCCGCCATACCACTTTAAATATTACATAAATACCATAGTAACAAACTCATTGTATTCCATGATCCCATTGGTGAATAGTATCTCGGTCGGCCCCAAAATCCCTGAGGTTGCGGTAGAACAGCTGGAGCGTTAGCTGGACCATTGTACTGCTCGTCCCCGGTGATACTCTTCAGCTCGGCCATGCCGCCGACGCATAGCACAGCGGGCACACCGACCAGTAGGAATACTAAACGATTTGATATTGAGGATTGAGATAGGTGGCGCAGTGGTGTAAGGCGCTGTTTCGACGTAGTGGGTCGTCGGTTCGAGTCCTCGCCCGGGCAGATCAAAGCTTCTCGGCCCTCAATCGCTATACTTATTCAACGAGCTACTGTTCAGGCTAGCACTATCCTAACGAGCAATTTGTGTATGCCTTCTTCTTCTGTGCGTAAGATATGTGTTATCAAATCATAGGTTGGATACTAACCAAACCAATCAATCCTCTCCTTTACATTTTTCCTATTATTACTGTATATGTATTTATTTCGTTTCTTTTTTAATAAATACATACATAAATCATTGCGCTCGTAAATTATATAAGGTTACTACTAATTGTTAGGTGGTGAGTACATTAGCATGAGTAAAGATACAACAAACGCCGGAACTCTACAGTAGATCTACAGTAAACTGTCACTGCCATATGTATGTCGATAAGGATAAGAGAGCAATTCAAGCCAACCTTACCTAATACAGTATTCATCTCGTATGCGGTATAGGAATACTACGCGCGCAGGAGCAATGCGGATTACTGTGGAGCAGGTTCTGAGCGCCTTAAGTAGACAGACGGTCACCTAGTTTCCTCTCTCCCTTATTCTCTTGCTAAAATTTCTGTTTTTCCTTCTCTCTCTCTCTCTCTCCCTATCTCTCTCTACCTCTCTATCTGTCTACGTCTCTCTCTCTCTCTCTCTCGAACTTCAGTTTCTATCTTATGGGTTTCGTGTTTCTCTCTCACTCTTCTTCTCTTTTCTCTAATTTCTCCTCCTCCCTCGATTGAGAAGAAAATATTTGGGAAATCTGAATTTGGGAAACTCCTTTTGTAATATTCTCCTGTATAACTCTCTCTCTCTCTCTCAGTCTCTCCATCTCTGTCTTCCTTTCCTCTCCTGCTCTTTTCCCCTCCTCCTCCTCTTTCATTCTCTCTTTTCATCATCCCTCGTACCGATCCTCCCCCTTTCTCTCTCTACTGAATCGTCCCTCCCTCCTGAAATAGGGCCTGACTCATACGTTGTCAAATTGTCAAAACTGCTATTGTCAACTTGTCATTTTAGGGAAAAATTCGATAAGTAGACACCGAATCGCCCTTGTAATGGAAAATTTTAGTGCTTTTCTCTCTCAATTTCCATATTTGGGTGTGACGTCATCAGTCAAGGCTGCAAGGACAATAAAAATAAAAAAGAAGCAAAGTATTAGGAGGTATGCTAAGTTTGCAAAATTTTAAGAGAACTAGAAGCTTGGAAACGATACCCATATCTCTCTCACTCTCTCGCTAGTATATGTCTCTCTCACTTCTCTACCTGTCTTCCCCCCTCTCTCTCTCTCTAGTTATCGTTATATTATGCATATTTAGCAAAAAGAAGAGTTGACTGCTAGCAAATAGGCATAAGGAACAATTTTCATCTCGCTGCTTTTAAGCCAATCTTTCTCAATTTCGTAACAGAAAAATGCGAGAACAAAGGGTTTCACAAAAACAGATGCAAGATAATTTGTCGCGAAAAAAAAAGAGAAACAATTGAACTGTAAACAGCAATGGTTTTGCTGGGTTTATGCAAGTCCTGTACCTGTACTAAACTATAAGGATTAAATCGACTAAATGTAAGTTTGTTATCGGTATGGGTTGAGCTCAAAGTCAACAAAATTTACGCCAAGTTTATTTTATGGGATTTTCAAGGTATCCCAAAACTTCGGTGTGATTCTGTCAATACTATCGTATTTCTGCACGAAGCCTGCATATATAGTACGGAAAATAAAAAAATATTATCGTGTAGTTCCAAGATACTGTATTTTTTTTGCTCAAGCTCAAGCTCAGGCTATGGCTCAATAAATGCTCAAGCTCAAGAAATGTAAATCAAACTCGCTCATTGTTAGATGTATAATAATTACACAGTAATTACACTGTTAAACAACGTGAAAGTATAGAACAGCTAGTCTTTTTAAAGCAAAAAACCGGCCGGTTTTTGAAACACATCGAGTAGACCAGCATTCTTATGCAGCTTATGCAAATGAACATAAATTAGAACAAGAAATCGAGCTGAATTCGAGAAAATTAGCATAAATACGTAAGAATTCAGTTGTCCACGATATGTTTCAAAAACCGGCAGGTATTTCGCCTTAAATCCAATATATCACTGCCATGGCCATGGAGCTTTGCAAGTGCAAAACAACATTATACAATCCATATTGTTCAATTTATCTCTATCTATATCAACCATCTAAATCTAAGTCTAAGAGATCCTAATCCTATTCTTCTCTTATTTTTCCAAACCTCCCCTCCACTACATAAAACCTCAAGAATTCTGCTACTCATTAACTCATTAACGAGTTTCTTAGAAGTTCATGTAACTACTATATTTACTGTTATACAACTACATTCTACATTAAACTACAAGCTTCCTGCTACTCCCCTATAATATAAGTTTCTTCTTTACTATCAAATCAGAAACTCACATTATTATTCTAATGTATTTAGTTTTTACTACTGTATTCTACTAACTACTGCCGTACTGCCTGCATACGACATCAAATCTGTATTTAATTTTTACTACTGTATTCCACTAACTACTGCATACAACCTCAAATCTTCCCTGCAAGTTTCATCTTTATAAGTAAACCAGAAATTCATATTATTCATATACTTTACTGTATTTGTATCCATCCTTTACTACACAACGTACTGACTTCGACAAGTGACGTAAACTTCCGAACTAGCCGTAAGCAGTAAGCTGTGTACCATACGAAGCGCCACTAAGAAGCGCAAGTAACTTAGTACCTCTGTAGTTACGTGATATAAATTATTGACCTAGAATTTAAAGGGAACAGACTCCCAGTTTAATTTTTTTGGTATCCTAGTGCTGGTAATTAGGTCTACTATTATATTACTGTATTAAGAACGCCCATAATAGTTTAATTTTTTATTTTATACCGTTAAACTTTAACCTCATGGCCCTGTTCAGTAAGCCTGTTACATGCGCTTATTTCGCTATATTTCTTACTACAGTAACTATAATAATCCTCAGAATATGGCAGATTGCCAATGCCCCAGAATCGGCTGTAATTTAAACAGTATATAATTATTCTATGCAAAATATATATATACACATTATATGTGTGTATTTATAACTATTAGACTATTATCATTATTTTATTTATTAACCTATAAGCGTTTCACTCCTGCTCATACAAATTTAGTACGTCAAAAATATTCGTAATTATTAATAATAGTATTAATCCGTTAGTGTTTTTCGAGTATTTTCCAAGAAAGCAGGCCTTCTCGAGCTTTTTCCGCCTATCCTATCAGAGTATTCTCCGAGAAGATTCTCGGGCCGAGCTCCGTTTCCGAGCTTTTCCCATGGACTTTCCGAGCTTTTTCCGCCAAATTTTCGTATTTCGAGCTTTACATTACGAATTTTAAGTCGCCGCACTTTTGTATAAATAAAACATTAAAATAATAAAGAATTTATTTCTCAGAATATTTCTCAACATTGTACAACAAAAGTATTATGGTTTAAAATTTCAAGGGTCATTTATAATTAATACACTTCGTGGCAATCTCATACAATATAGAAAGTAGAATAAATTAACCAAAGTTACAGTACGAACGTAATTCGTTTTAGGAACTGGTTTTATGTAATTTGACAAAACTTGCGCGTTATATTTTAATGTTCACAATAAATGTTATATGTTATGTCACACGGCGGGCTGATGAAAGTACATAAACTTCGATAACTAAAAGGGTGCAAAATGTATAAAATACCCCAAAATTACCCCTTCATCTTATAACGCGGTATAAACGGTTTTGAAACGTATTTTTGATAACTACATTCTCATATATTATATTCTAATGACTGTACAAATAGATCAAAATTAGCACATTCAAGGTAATGAAGTTTCCAGCATACGTTTCATAACCCTCTTGTTGTAAAGCTTTGGGAATAACCCCTAGGTTACATTACGGTAATACAAATTAGTAGGTATCCAAACTTTAAAAAATCTTTTAAAATCAAAAATCTACAAAAAAAACATTATGATAAAAAGTCTGTTTTGTTAAAATAAACACCGGAGTTATGCCTCAAACAATATATGCACAATATTCAATTCAAAAGACACTTAAATTGTCAATCGTTAAATTAACATCAAATCAGAGGCCGTATTCACCAACACACACACAGGGAGCCGCCATCCCTAGGCTCACGAGCGCTCTGAATCTATTCTGCTCTCGCACTCTTTAGCTCCCTGGGGAGGCCAGGGAAAGCTCCCTGCGGGTTGGTGAATACGGCCTCAGAACTTAAAAATCAATGAGTATCTATAAAACGGTATTTTTTAATTAGTAAACTGATTACTTTGCTTATAAGATCTTGAATTCGTTACATAAAAGAGATAATATGGAGTACTAAATAAAAATAGTATAATTCAATTGCTGAGATTATCAGAGCTGTAATACATGCCCAAAGGATAATTTGCCCACTCTTTCCAAGCCTAAGCCTAAGCCTAAGCGAATTCACCAAAATTTACGTCAATTTAATCGAAGTACCCAATAAGTACTTCATTATCGTATGTATAGTAGCTACGCTAGTGGCTACATTACATTAATAACTATTACAGTTCTGGACAACATTTCGGGCATCTCTCCTTTGGGCACGCATACACTCTCCCTTTAAAAAAACTATTTCAATAAAAACCGTGGAAACCCGTACAACAAACATTCCTACAATGCAAATTTTGTTCAAACAAAATACCTTGGCAAAAAATAAGAGAAAGAAAAGGTTTAAGTTACTTCAAACGCTAAAAACAAAAACAAAAATACTCGCCAGAAATGTCAGTTTTGGCACAAAGCATTCACAAAGTAAAACATAAACGAGACTCTATGAAATTGCATTTTAATATTAGTTTGGCAAAGACTATACGAATCAAAAAAAAAGAGCAAAGACCCAAGGAGGCTATGGGCATACAGAACTTATTCACTTTGGTTTGAATTGAACCCTCATAGTATAGTAACAAGGATAGAAGTAGGACCTTACACTACTTGACCTTGGGACCTTAGTACTTTATATTATAAAGCGCGAAGCGCGTTTTTTAGGTTACGGTTACGGTAACGTGTTGAACAGATGCATTCTTTGTCTCCAATAAACTATAAATACTGCCAGCTCATGATCAGTGCAGAGTGCTCCCCTCGACTCTAAACCGCGTCCCGTCTACCGTACTCGGCTAATAATCAAATCTCCCGGTCAAGGGCATCATCGGTCGCGTTTTCCGACTGTCGACTGCCTGAATATACATCGAAGTCAACAAAGGACAAATATTTAATTTCAATCACACAATGTTAAACTACGCGAAGAAATACAGTGACCGTAACGACAGCACTACGGTAATCGATACCTTACTGTCAGATCAGTTACAGTAGGACAAAGAAAACTACCGTACCTTATAACTGAACGTCATATTCGTCGGGTATATCACTCCATCATCACGGACCAACGAAAGAGGCACCTAGAAGTAATCAAAGTTGAGATAGTGAACCAGATAGATAAGTTACAAGAACTGCAACGTAAACCCCTATTGTTAGTTATAACTACCATTACACCCAGCACGTAAATGCGTGTGTTTCAACATTTGCATAAACCAAGGAAGTATGGTAGCTCAGCTGAGGGATCAGTCAAAACGTCTCACAATCAGTCGGAATAAATACCATTGTAGCTCTGCTCGAACTCAACCAGCTGCGCCGCGCACAAACCTATCCTAAACGCCAAACTAACAATGCACATCATTAGCCCACGCCTCGGCCGCACCCCGTAGCGAACCACCTTTTTGTGTGCGGCGACTGCGCCAAGTTATTGTGTGCGGCGACAGCGCCATCTTGGTGTGTGCGGCGACAGCGCCAAGCTAGACTTCAGAATACGATAATTATAATATCACACACCTCCAGAGAATCATTTACAAACGATCCCCATTCTTCTTTGACAAGTGCCAACGGAGGGACAATACATGTGAGGAACTCGTCCGATCTGAAACAATATAAATAAATTAAATTAATAATATAAAAATAAAAATACGCACATATCAACTTGTTCACTACATATCAACTGCAGAATGTCAGTTTCATTGCTAATCTTATCACGGCCTTTTGTCTGTGTTCTATACGTGGGTTACTTTTTCATCCTCGGATGCACACCTACACCTTTTAGTGTACTTAAATAAATGAATAAATAAAAGTACTAAAAGTGTGTAAAAAGCCGCTTAAAAGGCATAAATAAAAAAAATATGTTTGAAAGTTAAGAAAGTTACAAATATCGTGCAAGCCGACATCACGGCTTGTACGTGGCGTAAAAAAACGCGAGAAAAGCACCAATTCACATTCCGCGCGCATTTTGCACCAAATGAAATGACGTAAACGAGAGCGACAAAACGCATTTAGAGGCAAGCGCAAGAGTACACAAAAACCGGAAATAAATAATTATGCACAAACCTGTAAATAGTTTCCACTTGCGTCGTGCCGAACCAAATCTTCATGTTCGGTTTAAAATTAGTTCCCGTCAGTTCTACCCGGGCGAGGGTGTCATGGGCTGGAAATTAGAAACGGTATGTCTACAGTAAGAATTAGTAACGACATCAACTCAACGGAATGACTCTGATCAGAAGAAAGCTAAAGTACCACTGCGAGTCTACCATAATAATCCATCACAGCAAATTCAACAACTGGGTCGCTATTATTCACTTTTGGTATAATTAATAAGAACATAATATTTACTTTTCAACATTTCATACGCACACGCGAGGGGGAATACTGGTAAGGTGGAAGTGCAAATACTGTATAAACCTACTCACCATTTAACTCAATCGACGTGATCGAAGGCACGGGGGAAACAGGCTGCCGAACAGGCCCCATCGCCTCGTAGAAACTGTACTCGGCCTGGAATTTATTTAGTTTATTGCCCTTGCCCATCTTCAACTTTCAGTGTTTGCGACTGCTTTTCGGATGAGTCACAGAGCCGCGCGAAACCATCTGTGCAGAGTCATTGTTTCCCATGCACCTGACTTTCCTATTTAGTGCCAAGCGTACATTTTTGTGCGAAACCGTGGCGGCGCGCAACGACCCCCTTGGTGTAACCAAACCAATAACCAAAAGAGTTAAACCCCAAAACCTTACCTTATCCGTTGAGATGATCGTCCAAGCGGCTCCGTCACTAATCTGATGGTGTGTGGCGTCGATGCGAGTCGCCTGAATGAAAAAAAAAACATTACGCTTTATATTTATAGGTACCAATTTTCATTTCGCTCGGAACTCATTTCATGAAAACTAGAGTTTTGCAAAAAGACAACAAAACTAAACTATCTGAACACGACTGAGAAATTGAGGACAAACGGACTCATGAAGTAATTTCACATTTCACAAAGATCTGCCTACACAAGAAGAAACGCTCAAGCGCCTAGGGTATCTTAGTACCCAAGAGTAAGCCTAGGGTACCTTAGTACCCAAGAGTAAGCCTAGGGTATCTTAATACCCAAGAGTAAGCCTAGGGTATCTTAGTACCCAAGAGTAAGCCTAAGGTACCTTAGTACCCAAGAGTAAGCCTAGGGTACCTTAGTACCCAAGAGTAAGCCTAGGGTATCTTAGTACCCAAGAGTAAGCCTAACCTGATGCTGAATGATCTTATCATGATTGAGACACAGATACACATCGTCACTGTCCACCATCTGGAAGGCACACTTGTGTAGTTGTGAGACTGGTTCTTCTGCTGCCGACGCATCTAGGATCACGTGCTGCTTGTCCACCTACAACCAAAGTACTAAAGCTTAAAAGTTGATTCGTTTTCGTTATTTGCACTTTTTGTATTTTGGATTTGTTTGTAACTGATGAAACTGTAGGTAGACTCACGAACAACGTTCAGTAATTTTAGTTAACATTAACATTAACATTACCAGAACTCTAACTATATGGCTATATCTACCAGATAAATTGGAAATTGTAAGCAAATAGCAATCGCATCCGCGAAAAGAACATGGGGTCTTCCGCTTTGAATGAAAAAAGGCTACAACAATACAAACTACAAACGTACAAACTGCAAACGCACAAACCTTTCTGATCCTTAATCTCGGCAGCGCTATTCCGGTCACCGAGTCGACCAGCTTTACCACGGCTCCATAGTAAACAAAACCGTCCTTCACTCCGAAATTGTCCGATTCGGGCGAGTTACAACTGCTCTCCTCATCAACTAAAGTAAACAACCCACTTGATTTTTCTGTGCAGTTAAAGCGATACGACACGTGGTTTGTGAAACGCATTCGTTCCAGTATATGCCAATTAAGTCCCATTGCGTGATCGCACAAGCACAAGACAAATGGTTAAACGTCCCTACGTACCAAATAACTATGCTTCCAAGACGGTTAAAATCACCCTTATGAAACATTACATTACGTTGGTCATTAAACAAAGTAATTTGAAAAACGTATCTGCCTGTTTGAGATCGGAATATCTACCGTATTCCTAAATAAACTCACAAAGGTGTATGGTAAATGCTCCCCATTTGGAACTGGACGCATGAAACGCGCCGCCCTCCACGTGCAGGTACCGAGTGGACACAGTCTGTGATCGGAGACGGTTGAACAACGCCACCTATAAACGTAGTCATTCTTGTTAATTTGATAAGGGTATCTTGAGGCCGTAATCACCAACGCAGGGAGCCCTCCCTAGGCTCACGCGCTCTGAATGTCATCTGCGCTCGCACTCTCTACGCACTATTTAGCTCGTTGAGGCAACGGAGGGCTCCCTGCTTGTTGGTGACTACGGCCTCAGTTGATTATGATATCCAAATGTTAGTCTTACCCTTTATTGTGTACGTTTCAAAGCATGTATGTGATCAGTAAACTATATTATTTGTAACAGTTAACGTCAAAGAAGTTCATGTCATGTCAAGTTCCGTTTCGTTTCTACTCTACCAGAAGACTATTGACCAAGTCACATCAAATTTTGACTTATCTTTGGCTACCAGTCGATAAACAGAGAAGCATATCATGTACGTAAATGAGTAACTAAACTTCGCGCCACGTACGTAAACCACGTACGTAAATGACTAACCTTCGTGCCCGATGCAATACACAAGTATTTACAATCCGTATTCTTCATCGATTGCTTCTTTTTCGACGGTTTACTGATCACCTAAAAGGAAACACAGAAAATTAAACCTTTATAAAAGACAATCAGAGAAAGATACCTAAATCGGTGATATACTCTCTCTCTCTCTCTCTCTCTCTCTCGGAGTTAGAGTCATTTTAACCCCTATATTGGACAATTACATTCCCACATACTATATGCAAATTCGGTGCCCGTCTGGGCACCGCACAGAATGGCACAATTTGCATACAAAATTGTCCAGCACACGTGTCATGCCGCTTTAATTGACCGGGTCCTCACCTTAATTCTTTGCGAGTTGAAGAGTCCGATCTCATGTCCGCATCCGTAAAAGAATTGAATGGACAATTCAAAGTATTTCCGCTTATCCGCGTCCGAGATGTAGAGGGTTTTCGCAGCACAGTAATCCTTAATGGGGTGTGAATTAGAAAGTAAGTCTTTCGCTCTCTCCATCTCTCTTTCTCTCTCTCTCTCTCCATCTCTCTTTCTCTCTCTCTCCATCTCTCTTTCTCTCTCTCTCTCTCTCTCTCTCTCTCTTTGATTAAGAACTCCCTTTCCCTATCTCATGCAAATTGGACGAGGGTTCATTTGACAGAGCTTCGGGTTATATTAGCATAAAATAACAAACCTTTCCATTTGCTAGATCCAACTGTTGCCTTTCTTGATCCGATGGGGCGCCGATTCCAATGTAGGCACACAATTCACTTGCCTACAATTTAACCACATAATTTATAATTATACAGATGCAAACTTACAGCTGAGAGTTCATATAAATGTAAATAGTACAAGACGATTCACTTTCACCGTAAAGTTGATTTATCATACAAACAAGATATCTCTCATACACACACGCACGCACGCACGCACACACACACACACACATACACAAACCGTCAGCTAAACCTACACCTACTGTCCTCTCTCACACTCAGTGCAATCCAAAGGTGTAAAAGGTTTAATACAAAAAAAGACAAAACCAACTTGTTGCTCTTGCATCTTCTCCTGTTCTGCGGTCATTTCTGGCGCGGCACCGACTGATTTTTGATGCGCCTAAAAATGGGTCATTAAAGCTGGGTACGATAAACCACTTTTGCAACGGTGAGCGGCGAAGTGCATTAGAGTACGCCGCTCACTCTTGCACCGATATAAAACTGCAGTGGGGGGGGGGGAGGAAGGTGCGGCTAAGACTCGGCGCACGCTTCATAGGAAGTGCAGGAGATGTTCCAGAGGTGCGCCACCGCCAGTTGGAACCAAACATTTCGATTTTGTTTCCAAGACGCGGCAACGAACTTACTCCGCTGAACTGGACTCAGAACCGGGACCCGTCAGTTTCTAATGTTTATGCACCTGCTCCGAATATTCCGAGTTTACCTTCATCGAACAACACAATAACTAACAACTTAATCCTTAAAGCGATATACCTTCCACTGCTTGTAGAGCATCTCCACTTGATTCTTCTTCTCTTTCCAACCTTCGCCTTCTATGTAAATACAGGGTGGTGGACAGAAGAATCTGGAATTTATTATGTGATTATATTTTTTGCAAAACCTGACGTCACAAAGTCCATCATAAGTTCATTAGAATCCAGAAACCTCATTTCAAATTTAAAACCCCATCATAACAAGTCACAAGCACAATAAAACATTCGTCTTCCGCCAACTGCACATAAAATCCACTACAGTACTACCCACAAAAGTATCCTACAATCTACTCGAGACGGCTACAAATCCTCAAGGAATTACAACTCATTACAAGTTATTGTGCATGATCATTGTTTATTCATAATTAATCGAGGAGACCCTGAGGATTACGGTAGGCCTAATTAAGCGGGTGTCTGGCACATAGAGAGAGGGAGACATAGAGATAGATAGAAAGAAAGAAAACGATGATGCCGACAGCCAGAGTCCCGGCTGCAGGTAAACATCCAACCGCAAGGGGACCGTGGGAACATCTATATGAGCATGTTTAGAGAGAGCGACAGAGAGAGAGAGAGAGAGCGACACAGAGAGAGAATCAAACATTCTGAAGACGAACGTAGTGTGTAGTGTACTGTAGCTCACGTAATTTGAAGAGGTCCTATCGCAATCAGATGGTTACTTCTAATGAAGTGAAAACAAAAACACCCTAAGCTCCGAACATCTCCCAAGTTAGGTCCAACTCTCACTCCCACTAATCAACGCTTTGAATATTCAAGAATTCAAGATCTCCCATCAAACCTCAACCCTAACGTGCCTAATGTACTAAAAAATAAGTCCTTTATCCTACCCCTCAATAGCTTGACATCATCCCCAAAACCCCCAAACCTAGAAAAAGCCTTGAATATTCTACACCACTAATGCACCTACTCCTACTCCCTCTTCTCAAATCTCGCCCTGGCGTCAGCTGGTCGAAGAGCTTAGGTTCTCCACCAAGCAATCGTCTATTTGCACAATGTTCATGCTAATTGTATCCGTATTGCGCACGCGCACACTAAGTGCGCGATAGTTCGCGCGCACTCCCCCCTACTCCTTAATCTTAAGAACCATTCATTAGGGGATTATCATTAGGCGCGTAAGGTTGGTGGAGAGCCTTCGTCTTCTTGTAACCACCCATGTAATGTAAAATTTGCATGCTTATTATTTGAGCGTATTGTTGAGAATATCTTAGAAGCGGAAGCGGATGGAGATTTTATAATAATAAAAACATGGACAAATACCCAATTGTGTACGAAAAAAAATTCGACTATTTCTTCATATCGATGAACAGATACTAAACCATAAACCACCCATGAACCCTGAACGTTATTTGTTCACAGTTATCCCATTCATAATACATTCAATCGTACGAGTATCTCCCACTAAACTATATTAAAGCGAAATACCGGCCGGTTTTTGAAACTACTCGATCGTAGACATCTGAATCCTTACGTATTTATGCAAAGTTGCTCGAATTTACCTAGATTTTTATTCTACTTTATGTTCATTTACATAAGCTGCATAAGAAAACCGATGTACTTGACGTTTTCAAAAACCGACAGGTATTTCGCTTTAATCAGTTAACAATAAACATCCCATCTAAAAGTCATATTGAATTACACAAAATATTTTCAAGTCCCAATCAAAAGCCTCTAACTCACACTGTCTCACTCACAGCCCAAAAACCCTCCCTCCCTACCCTAGCGCTAACCCGCTAATGATAGAAACATCCCAAAATTCTCACGCTACATTCTGCGGGGCATAAAACATCGATTAAAAGAGAATACGCGAATTGGCGGAGAATACAACAGGTAACCTCAATAGACAATAAACTGCCCCCTTTCATCCACCACAGCTATACGTTCTGTTAAGCGCTAGCGCTCCGAAAGCGAAAGTATAAACGTGTGAACCGGCTGGTATAAAGCATAGCAGTGAATGCTTTATTCCCACGATGTGCATACTTGATTTGATGCTTATGGATTCCAGGATTTGAACAAGCAAATAACAATCAATAAATGACCAACTAATTTTAAAGCGAAATACGGGCCGGTTTTTGAAACGCATCGTGGACACCTGTATTTTTATGCATGATCACGACAAGCAAATGAGCATAATTTAGGATAAAAAATCAACGCCATGTCGACCCTACTTACAATTAGCATAACCGCACCGCATAAGAATGCCGTTTCAAAAACAGGCAGGTATTTCGTTTTAAATCAGTTCCAGTTGTCACAATTATCTCTGATCAACCTCTAAACAATCAAATACACCTCGACAACCTCATGATTGGTTGCTAGATGCGGTTATTTATAAAATTAAATTATCAAAGCTGATTCTCCAACAACCCTACTCCGCAATCCCCTAACTCCTAACTCCTAATCCTAGTCCTCAAAATGAAGTTTACAGTTTACACTTACAAGCTACAGTATTCACATCTCTTTATGGTAATATCTTAAGTTATCTTACTTATCAAGGCACCGGTATCAAACCAGAGGCCATATTCACCACTCAATTCCCCATGGGGAATTCCCCGTATTTTTCTCTGCATGTCTCACATTAGAACGCTATTTTCTGTCAACAGGGAATATTTCCCTGGGGAAATCGGAGTGGTGAATATGGCCTCAGATATCCCCGTCCCGAGAACCATATCCCTCCTAATCCGCCCAATCAAGCTACAGTACCCTACCACCCAGTCAGGTGCAGCCGGTTGGTGCATGCAGGTGTGTGTGCGCATAAGCATACACTTTCCCATCTCTCTATTTGTCTAACTCGGCGGGGAGATCCACCCTCAAGAGCTCCCAAGAAGGCACATCCCAATTGAGCGTCAAGTTGCACACGGCGGTCAACCTCTTTCATCACCCACACTAACAAATATAGAATAGCACGGGTCAAAAGTTGGTCATCGGTAGAGCTAACTTAGCTAACTTACCTAGAGCTAGAGCTATAGCTAGAGCTTTACATACAGCCAACTTACCATTAAATTAGCTATAAGCTAAAGTTTTTGGGATTCTAGGCATACCCAAGATCCACTCCGTCTCAAACGTTATACAACTTACCTTCGTTGAGAGTTAGGATGTCAAAAACTAGAAACGTAGAAACTAGAATGATAGCTTAGCATGCTCAGCTGCGAATTACACGAAATTGAGAAAACACCCACCGCTTTTCGTTTCCATACGACTTCTGCGCTACTTTCGCGTGGAATATCGTGATCTTGCACTCTAAGCGCTCCCGATTCGCAAGAAAGTCTGTCATTCGTTCCCTGGAACGAATAGTCCGTAGGCAAATACATAGAATGGTAACTAAGGTAGTTCCAGTAAGGCTCAGATCCCAATCAAATCAAGTCCCAGCAATAGCAATAGCAATTGATAAGGCCAAATATAAAGTCAGTCACAAGTCACGTATACAGTACAGGGTAAGAAAAAAAGAAACACCCGTCGTACTTAAAAGAGTACATACAAAAGTCAGAGACATACCAGTGCTCATAACCGCGTGCAATTTAACCATTCTATAATTGTTTACCAACGGTAAGAAATTTCAAAACATACCTCGTCAACGGTTGCGGGTGTTCAGGTAGCGCTGCATGCATGGGCATTTGCATATGAGAAGACATCAATTGCGAATAATTATTACAGAATCCGCTGTCCAGAAACGATGAAGAACTGTTCGCCGACACATTGTAGAACGGGTCTGAAAGTGGGAAAGTTGAAACTCATCTGGAACTCGTCCTCGTCGCCTGTTCTCAGGACCTCTGCGGAACATGTCATACGCAAACCTTGTACCTTGTACTCCCTTGGATAAAGGTGCACGCTCACGCTCTTGAAGCGTAAAAGTAACTCGAAACTAAGAAAATCAAAAGAAAACTCATGCATAATAAATTAAGGTCATGTTTATTACAATTCTTTGAACTATAACTTACACCTAGAACTACAAGTAACTAACACTTGTTTATTTCTGTATACATACAATAGTAAATAGTAAATTCTTTCTGCACTACTGCTAGTTATAAATAAATAAGTCAATGAATGAATGAAGAATGAATACGTCTAGTAAACTCCTCATTCAGTCTACGAAGACCCCTTATACTCTACCAAGCAATTAAACAATTACAATTGCCCCATTACTCCCCGCAATCAATGAATAAATCATTAGTGCCCAAAGTGGTAACTCATCTCCGCTTGCACAATACAACCTCCCTATTCCTTGCCCAACCATATCAAGTTACTTCTACAAATGCGCTTGCTGCTACTGCCAGCTGCGTTGTATTGTATACGTAAGGGATAAAGAAGAGGAAACAATTCACGCTTTACTCGGCAAACATAAGGGTAGAGTATCAGTCTATAAGTAGTTAGTACCTTCTTAAAGCGAAATACCGGCCGGTTTTTGAAACAGATCGTGGAGAACTGAATTTCTTACGCATTTATGTTAATTTACTCGAATTTAGCTCGGTTTTTTATTATAATTAATGTTCATTTGCATAAGCTGCATACGAATGCTGGTGTACTTGTTTTGATGTGTTTCAAAAACCGGCCGGTATTTCGCTTTAACTATTAGAAGACTTTTAGAAAGTTAAATTACACAAGTACTTAATAGATAAGAATCAGAACAATTTCTAGTGAATTTCTAGAAAACCGCAAGAGAAGTAGTACAATCGTGCAATGTACAATGGAACTACGTATTGTACCGTAGTTATCTACCGTAGTCACCTCCAGCAAATCATTCATATCATAATTCAGTCCACCAAAACCATCTACAGTAATCCCTTTTGACCGTACTACCTTAGTTTCATTCTCCCTTTGCCCCCCCCCCATCTCACAAATTCAATAAAGTCTCTGTCTCTGACGCAATAGCTCTGCCCTTATTTGAACCTACCTACCCACTGTCTACAAAAGACCACACACGCAGCCGATTGCCGCGGCGCGCTCCTTTTATTCGAAAATGAAAAGCCCGCGCAATAATTCCATATTTTCATTTCTTTACAAGTACAAAGTAGCAACAGGGTGATGAAAGGCTAGCGCACCCTTTTACAACAGTACATTCCCAAGACAATACGTAATAATGGGCTTACCGGGCGGGCGAGGGGTGAGGGCATACCGGGCGGGCGCCGGGGCTAGGGCTTACATCACTAATATTAACGTGGTACAAAAGTACAAGGTAAACTGCCGAGGAGTCTCCTTTATTACCTCCCGCCGATTATCAAATTTGAATCGGCTATAGGAAAGAAAGACTTTTAAGAAAATAAGGATATACTGGACACTAGTTTTCTACATTCAAGTCAAGAATCCAAGTTTTTTCAAAGGTTAAGGGTTTTAGCAAAAGAAAACTTCTAAATATAAAATAGTAACCAAGGAGCGAACAAACGTGTCAAATAAAAACGTATATGAAAACTCAAAGGGTTTCTAACTAAAGCTCGTACCAACTTGCAGGTGGATTAATTAACCGACTGCATACTACGGTCATAATCTAAGCCTAAGCCTAAGCCTAAGCCTCCATTCGCTCCAATTCAAACCCTCCTCTGTGATTATCATTATCATACAAAGCAACAACAAGATAATCAGCCTGCCAAAAAAAATCCTTTGCCTTTTTGGCGCAAAAACACGAAAGCAAAGTACTTATAGCCAAAAAGCACCATCCCGGAAAAAGTACTTGTCCCTTTCCCGCGTTCATAGCTACTCTACACACACTCTGACTCTCTTATGTTTTGCTTTGTGCTAATATGCAAATGTCCACTTGTTTTAGACCATGAAAGACTGCACTTTCACACTTTCATTAGAAAAAGAAGCTAAAAAATCAATGGTGGCCGAGTCTTGAAAAGCAGAGATTTTAGCGCAGTGTACCAAAATCGACAAGGTTTGCGATCACGGAACAAGATGCAATCAAATTAAGAAAGTCAGTAATAGGCTTCAACATTACAATTAGCAGAACCTACTAAAATAACAAGTGAATCCACCAACACGCGCGCAGCCATCGTCCCGGCACAAAAAAAATCATAACCGAAAACTAACAAAGATGAGGATCAACACCAACAACACCAAATTAGATTTAAAAAAAACCCACTTGCTAGAATAATGCCTGCCACTGCCACAACCGTAACCCCTTCTCCGTCATGGTTTTGATGCCAGGAAAATGCCAGAAGGCGAGAAGGCCCTTCTGGCATCTTTTTAGCATCAAAACCACGACCGAAAACTAACAAAGACGATGATCAACCCCAACTTAGATAACAACAAAAAACTTCTCACCCATCGAGCACTGCGATGGTATCGTCTGGTTCGAATACAATAAATTCCTCGAGTGAATCGCATGTGGCAACATATTGGTCGGTTGGAATGCACAGGGCAACTGCGTGAATTGATTCTGCCACATTTCTGGCGGTTGTTGTTGGGAATAATAGTAGGCAGACGGGTCAGGGACTCCTGTAGCTCCAACCCCAGGTGGTGCTCCTGCTCCCCCAGCTTGTTGCTGATACACCAGATGCCGGGCCGATTCCGCCACGGCATCATAGACCGACGTGAGAGTGGCGACCTGGTCCCCGGGAGTATTCGGGGACGACTGGTGGTAATCCATTCTTCTTGGGAAGATCCGATGGGAAAACAGTGAGGGCGAACTGAGGTGGATGAGCTACTGGCCTGGGATTCTCCCACCTTGCTCTCTTCACAGAACGGGAGTGCTGCACTTGCGCTGGGCTGGCGGCTGGGCGCGCCCTGGCTCTCCCCCCTAACCACTAAACACCGCAGACCACGCCCAGGAGGGCCAGGCTCGGCCAATCGCAGCACGTTGGATACGGTAATGTAGATCCAGGTGAACACATAGAGGTATATGAAATCGTGATCGCAACTAACATTTTACATAGTTTTATAAACCAATATAATCTGAATCTCCCAATATCTTAAGTCTTAACAAATCTGTTCTTTATGCCACTGCTTGTTCCTTTGATGCTTTGATCGTATTGTTAGTTTCCCCAGTTGTTTACAAGACGATCAACGGTCTCCCTGTCCTTTTTTGAATGACTTTACCCACAAAGTGCATATGCCAGGCCTTCAGTGTCGTGTCGAGGTCGAGACTAGCCAACTAGCCTACGAACGAGGACCACAACCATAAAACCCATTGATAAACAAGTGCAACTATCACTTAAAATACAAACAGATTTTTCTTTTACGGAACATGTCTATAACTACGTTCTTCTCTGACAATCTTCATCATTGAGTTGGTTATTATGTTCAACGTTCTATGTGCATATCTGATGAGCATGAGCACAAATCCCAAACAAATCAAAAGATACACTGCTGATCTCACATATGTTTAGTATAAACACTAATATGCTGTCATTTTGTTGGGATTTATGCTCACAAGATCAAGATCTGAAATCTGCACTATTATATCAATTACGGTTCAATCGTCGAATATAATAATGGTGTGACATTCTTTTCCAACAAATTAGCCCGTGTTCTGGTTATCTGAGGGTGAGTGGTTTAGCGTCGGCTGGTGAGAAAAATGTGTCAATTTCCCACAGCAGTAAGCCCTTAAAAGCGCGCGGGTCCCAATTGCCAGTTCTATAGGATCCCTCCATAACGGGAAGCGAGTTTTCGGAGATTTCCTCCTATCCTATCCCCGCCTTATAATTCTTCAATATTAGTATTCCCCCGCTATCTATTATGGCTTGCTTAGTTAGATATTTCTGATGAAACATATTCCTCAACACACTATTCCGCAAATATCTAACTCTCGGTTAGAGTGTTCCGATTGCTTATTACTCATCCATCCCATAAGAATCTATTTTTTGGTTAGGCACTTTTTACGAAAATTACGAAAAACGAAATTTCTATCATGCCACGATACGATACCACACTTTATTCCTCTACGCTTCTGCTATTTAGCAAACGTATCTTCCTTGGTTAACTAGTTGATTATGATTTAACTTGTTCCTCTACAATAAATTCCTCTACACTTCCACTATTCCGAAAACGTCTCTTCCTTGGTTAACTAGATAGTCCTAATTTAAAGCAAAATGCTAGCCGCTTTGGAAAATTTGCATATGATAAGCAAATCCTATGTATCATATGCTAATTTTGTACGATCGTCCACGGCAATCGTTCAAAATTAGCATAGGATACATATGATTTGCTTATCATATGCAAATTTTCCAAAGCGGCTAGCATTTTGCTTTAACATATTCCTCAGCACTATTCCACAAATAACTATTACATATGTCTTGGTTAGTAAGATACTTCTGACGGACAACTGGCTTAGCTTCTGACTTAACCGTCGTCACTGTCATGTCAGTATCCTTGAAATTAGGCATACACAATTTTCTCTTGCAACAATACAACTAGAAAGCTGGCGTGCAAGCCGCGCGATTACGGCATTTTCACTTGGCGATCCCAACATCGCCAAATGAGTTTTATAACTTATATAACTTGTAACATAACAATTCCTTGGTTTTCATAATATTACCTTCGTAAGATACGCGAGAATCCTGTGAATAATCTTCTTCAAAAATTTGTCCTTCATTCATTCTTAAAATTGTGAAAGAGACTAGCGAAGCAGTACGGAGTACGAAGAATGCCTCTGGGTAAACTTCCAATTTTCTGTGGACACCAAACAAAGACTACCTCTTTGGGATGTCAAATTATCAGTTATTCTTTTTTTCAGACTCGAGAAGCGCTTTAGCGAATATTATAGTAATAGCATGGTAATTACAAAGTCACTTGACTGGGATGGGATCAGATCATTTCTTCGTGGAATGTGGAATATAATTATACAGAATATATTCTCATTTCTCAATTTATCAGTGGTTGGTTGGTACTTGGTGCAAGACTGTAGAGAACCTTATTCTTAGCGGTCGGTAGAGAATTGTACAAAATCTTATTTTTAGCGGTTAGTGTAGAATAATATTCCTATTAGATTGTGATTGAAATGTTGGAATTGCAACTCTTCTATCAAGAACGCAAGTATTTGCCAGGAATATTGTCAATTATAGTAAAGGCTGTAAAGGGCTTCCGAGTGCGCCTTATCACTTTCCAGTGCAACTGTTCAGCTGATAAAATGATGTGTTGCTGCGTGAATGATTTATGGACTTTATTTGCGATGTGATAATTATTTAACCAATTAAGTATGGCCTACTTACTAACGGTTTCCAAACGTAGCTGCAAGGCTTGTGTCTTCAAAGCGGTATATTTCTTAGCTGACTCTTCGTACTATGCTTGCAGTTTTCGAGTTTTCATCATTACCACTTATTAAGTGATCAACAACCAGTACTTGATTGCTTTTCTTTTCAGGCATCAAGCAAGAAACCATTTATAAGTAGTTTCCTAGTTTCAAACACATAAAAAGTGCTAACTAATCACTGTATTTATTCTCATTGTCACCCTCAACCCCAATCACCTACCTAAAGCACCGAAAGGCCTGAACTACAGATACTCTGTAACACTCTATCAAAGTTTGAAAGTATGAATCAATCTTATGCGGCCTTCCATTTGAAAACATCTTCGACTTTCAATTTATATAATACTAAATTAATACTAGAAAATGGAGAAGGTAGACGCACATGCCAACACATACAGTACAGTAAGCACGCGCAGAAAATTAATGTTTAATGGCAGAAAACAGGGCTAGCTGCCGTACCAGGATAGGTTATCTCGTTATCTGCTTCATATTTACTGAAATTTACTCATCTTACAATGCCTAGTTTGGTTACATTTACATAACAACTGCCCAACAAGAAGGTATAGGTAGTTAACGTTAGGGGATATTGTACGATATACCTCCACCCATAACAACGACAATACCCCTCCCGCACAGTACTTTTTCCTCCTACGAAAAGCTACCACGTACCACGTAGAAATGTAAGCTTATTTGCGTATACTTATAAAATTCAACACTATTTCTTTTTCTTCACAACTTCTACATTCTATCTCCAACGCCTCGAGGGGGCCTCAGTTCACCAATACACATCGATTTTCGTGGGAATATATTCGGTTTCCTACTTTTCGTCCTAGAATTTCTTCGTGTTTCAGGAGCGGAGGGGGCCCAACAAATGTGACCAAAAGGAGAGGGGGAACAGAGCAAAAGGAGGAGAGAATATATAGAAGGACAGAAAAGGAGAAGGGGGAGAGGGAGAATGAGAGAGAAATAAAAAATGTCCGCTTTTCCAAATCGGGGACCTTCTTTAAATCTTGTGGATAATAAAGCATACTGCCTCGTCCCCGCGTGAAAAACCTTCAGACCACTGCGTCTACAAAGATATTAAAGTGAAATACCGGCCGGTTGTTGAAACCCACCGCCGGTAACTGAATTCTTACGTACTTATGCTAATTTGCTTTTTTATTCCAATTTATGTTCATTTACACAAGCTGCATAAGATTGATGGAGTATTCGACGTGTTTCAAAAAATGGCCAGTATTTCGCCTTAAAGTTATGTTAAGGCTACCATTAAAGAAAGTTATGGTAGTATTCTGTACGGCTCATCGCATTATCACATTATCACAAAACAAGATGTCATAAAGTCAGTGTTTCAACATGCATGGTTATGAAATTATCACGTCGAAGCTTCGAATACAGGCTGAGTATATTAACAATACATCATTAACAATGCACATAGAGACTAAATGTTTCGCGTACACTGCCCTATTATCACAGTGTTTCACGAGTTACATACAAGTTTACATACAAGTTTAAAAGCTGTTCTGCAAGTTTCTGGTCTTGCTAAAGCGAAATATCGGCCGGTTTTTGAAATGCGTCGGACAACTGAATTTTCAGGTATTTATGCAAAGTTGCTCGAATTTAGCTCGATTTTTTATTCTAAATTATGTTCATTTGCATAAGCTGCATAAGAATGCTGGTGTACAGGATGGGTTTCAAAAATAGGCCGGTATTTCGCTTTAAAAATTCATTGATTGAACGAGCAATCGACCACAAGCACGACAAAATATTTCTATTACCGTACTACAAAGGAGGCGCATACTTTATTTTATTGCAAATGATTTTCGTGGGAATTTCGACGAACACTTGGGACCGTTCATACGAAACACGATGCACAATTTATTACTTTTCGCTCTCTATATTCTCTATATCACGTCTTCCCTCTCTACTCCGTTAATGAATCCCGAGCACTTTCCGAGAAACTTTGCGTTTCCGAGGATTTTCCGCGGATTCTCCGAGTATTCTCCGAGAAGATTCTCGGAAAAAGCTCGGAAACTTTTCGGGCCGGTTCTCGGGCCGAGCTCTGAAAATAGGCGGGCCGAGCTCGGGAGCAGTCGTTTTGTCCGTTTCCGAGCATTTCCCGACAAATTTTCGTATTCTGAGCTTTTACCGACTAAAAACCAAGTAGGAAACTAGTAAAAAAAAACTAGCTGGTTTTTCCGCGGGCCGAGCTCAGAAACAAAGATCATAGTTTATTCGAAAATGACCATTTTCATACTCACTACCCTACCCCTTCCTTGCTTCTGCCGTTCTTGCTCTACGGGGCTATGGGGCAAACGTGTCAGGGGATATCGCTATAGCCTGGATCTAGTATGAAACTTGGTGATTTCCGACTTCTATGAAAAGAGAACCCTGGATTCTACATGCTTATTGTTAGCCTTTTCGTGACGATTGGAAAGTGAAATGGGGTGTGGAAGCGCAAAAAAAAAACAGAGGTTTGGAAAAACATAAAGAATTCTAAAAATGATATTCATATAAGAAAACAACTAAGCCTAAGCCGACTACGGTTATAACAAATTAAATTGGATCAGGATTAAACGGGAAAAAAACTGCTAAGGGAACGTGGTACGCTTGTGCATGACAAATCATATAATGATGAAGGTCGGCCTATGTGAAAAAGAACCTAGATTCTCTTCAATTAGACAACAAAGATAATATGGTCGGCTTGTTCGTCACGTCACCCCCACGACATAAACTAGAGCATGCATTATTATGTTTTAGCTTATGTCGACTCGAAAAAAATGTCGACAAATTTCGACCTTACATATTCAGATTCTAGGCTTCTAGTAGAAACACTGGAACAAATGCAACCCCGACTCGACTAACATGCAGACAAAGCTTCAAGAATTCTCATGTTCTTCGTGCCATAGCTGTGCTACAATCTACAATATGCTGTAATGGGGACCAAGTAAAAGACCGTGAAATCCATATCCAAATAAATAAAATAAAAACAATCCATAAACTAACCATTCTCATCCCGGTTCCTCTCCGGCGGCGTCCTCGATGAAAGTGGGGTTTCGGGATGCAGTTCTGGAGGCGGACTCAAACGTCGTCGCTTCACCGCTGGCGAACGCGGCGCGGCTGCGGGCGATTGTGCCTATAAAGAGCGTTCACGGTGATATCAGATAACTAAACAGGCAACATACCGCCTTTACGGAATTTTTTGGCATTTTATTAGTAATTGCTTTCCTTCAGATTGAATAGTTATGGCTTTACCGTACAAGGTAGAAGGTGAAACCACATCCGCAAGAAATGACGTTAAAAACGTGTTTTCTAGTGCGCCACTGATGCTAAAGCGATATAACGGCCGGTTTTTCATGGCATGGCGGACGCGGACAACTGCACTGTGTATCCCCATATGTGTGTGCAAATGGGATTAATTAGACTAAAAATCACGCAGCTATTTGAATATACTACAAGGAAATACAGCGCCCAGCAACGTTTCAAAAACCGGCTGTTATACCGTTTTAATGTCCCATCCGTGGTCCGTTCAAATTGTGTCATTATAGGTGTTCGTGTTCAGCAACAATCAACAATTAATTATAGCAGACACCATCCTATCCTGTAAGCCTAGCGAAACGATCGTGAAATATAAATGTCATGAATGATGGTGAAATATTGTGTCATGATGGTGAAATAATACAAACAAATGTCGACATAAAGACATAGCCGTAGCACAGCTGCGTGTGAAAGACGGATGACCCAATCAGATGAAGACCTATCCCATACTGTGTACATACATAAACATACATCGCAATAAACCTTACCTTTATTTCAGCCTTTCTACTGTTGGAAAGTTGTGTTATTTGAGTATCGGAGCACGAGGAAATAGGCTGATTTGAAGAAGAGGCATGACTGGACGCGGCAGCGGACGCGGTTAAAACTCCCAATAGATTTTGACCACCAACTGACGACAGCATATTCAACTGAAAATTAACTTAGACATTCATTCACCGCTTGAGAAACTGTGGGCGCACCGCTTGGGCAAAATACCGAAAATACGCGAAATAATCAGTTCAGGTTCACTGTCAGCCAGTGTTAGAGCGCTGCGAAATATCCCGCTCATATGAGAGTCCTGTAAATTTTTTCCTGTGCCCTCTTTTTTATCAACCAACTCTCGCCGGGTCTCGCCCTATCAACTCGAACAGAATATTTCAGAATTTCAGACAAGTCAAATAACAATCCGGAACACAAAACTATTATTATTAAAGCGAAATACCGGCCGGTTTTTGAAACGCATTGCGTACACCTGCTTTCTTATGCAGCGTATGCAAATGAGCAAAAATTAGTATAAAAATTAGACCCCGATTATACCCCACGTTGCATAAATGCATAGGTATGCAAGTACTTGAGATGCGTTTCAAAAACCGGCCGGTATTTCGCTTTAAACTCATACTTGTGATAATAACTGATTAGTTTGCATTCCTTGAGATTGAGAGGCGGCTAAGGCAGCAGCGGCGAAGGGATTTGGCCACATAACTCAACTACATAAGAGCAGGGACCGGACAGAGACAAGTTACCTAAATTTGTCCTTTTGTCATTAGCATAAATTGTCATTAGCATAATTAGCACTAAGAATCAAAGCGGCAGATAGACTAGTTAGGGCTAATTCGGAATACGGCGTAATCTGTCAAAGTAGTCAAAGACTGTACCTGCGTGATGCATGATAAACATTTCGCTCGGCAAGTAGATATAGGAAATAATAAATATTGTTTAATTAGAAGGATATCCAAAGGCAAACTCCGCTATGATTAGTTTGAGATAAATATATACTGTTGAAGACTGAAAGCGTAAAATATAAAATTAGACGTATCAGGATAAAATTTAATGAATAAGTTTAAGAAAAAAGAAAAAAATAAAACCATTAAAACTCACCGGAAGATCCAGAATCCAGAGCAAGTTCCTACAGGGATAGCAAGGTCTTTCTCAAAAGGTCAAAGAAACCGCGGAAACCTGAAATAAAAAAAAATCAGCAAAGATATAAAAACCACTTGGTAGAACCTGCAAAAGTATGCAATTTTCAGAAAGAGGAACGATGTGATTTGGATGGAAAACATTAAAAGAGCCAAACAATTTGAGAACCCACGACAGAAGTCTGAGATGATGGTCACTTTTTCACAACTATTCAAAAAGAGTGCAACACACATTGAGTTGTATTGTCATTTATTTTATACAATCAATTAAAAGAGCATTATTACATTATTTGAAGAGTAAACATGAAACAAACAACTTTTTACACAGTGTCTTTCGCATGCAAAATGCAGAAAATATTCACATACACCTTTAAAAAGCTTAGCGACTACGGTACTTCTCGCGCTGTTCAGAACTTACTAGAAGGCGTTACTTCAAAACCCCTAAAAAAATCATGAAATGCGGCCTGTTTTAACTCTTATAACAAGGCGAACTGTACTCCAAGTTGAACCATATAATTGCTTCTAACACTATTACCGTATGGATACGGAGACATACATAGTCCATAAATAATAAATCATCAGTTATCAATTATTAAATATAACAAGGCGAACTGTACTCCAAGTTGAACCATATTGCTTCTAACACTATTACCGTATGGATACGGAGACATACATAGTCCATAAATAATAAATCATCAGTTATCAATTATTACTGTAATGCTTGTGCAATTACTGGGATGTAATGATTGTGTACTTGCTCAAAAACAGCAAGGACTCAAGTAATTCTAGAATAATATTCAAAGGGGGTAGATACACCGGTTATGTAAATTGACATACAATCAGTATCAGCAGCACTATTGCATCATTATAATTGCAAAATAATAAACTAAGGGAACATGTTCACTTAGAAAGAGTGAGGAAGGGAGGGAGAGCCTCACTCTCAATTGGCATATACATACCACCCAAATGCAAAAATGAGCAATTCCCATCCGCCTCCCACAGTTTGTGTGTGTCTCCCATACAAATCGTTGACTTTTTGCGGCGTGGGAAAGGGTGTCTAACAGACAACATTATAGCCCACCCAGGCTGTGAGAAACTGAGATTTCACCGTTTTACTGTAAAGATAAAAATGGGAAAAAGTAATGGGAAAGTTGGATCTGGGAACTTCCTGTGATTTTGATGATGTAGGTAAATTAGGAATAGAAACATGACTACATGACGGATTGCTGTTGCATAACTCAAATATTTGGATCTTAGTAAGGTCTCAATCTGTTTAGTAAACAAATTTCATCGAAATACCGGCCGGTTTTTGAAACGCATCGTGGGCAGCTGAATTCTTACGTATTTATGCTAATTTGCTGGAATTTAGCTCGATTTTTATTCTAATTTATCAATTCATGCTCATTTGCATAAGCTGCATAAGAAAGTGCTGTTGTGCTCGATGAGTCTCAAAAAGCGGCCGCTATTTCGCGGTGTTGTTATCGTATTCCGAATTAGCATAGCTAATTGTAGCAGACGAACACGTGCTTTACAACTTTATCATTACAACGTGAAACTTGTCGTGCATGCGGTAACTATACCGGGCATGCTGCGTGGAAAAAAAAAGTGGTTCTCAAGTTCAGCCGTGCAAGTTGCCCGCCGTAACGTTGCCGCTTGCACGCCAGCTTGTACCCACACGTTAGAACGTTAGAAGGAATCGATGCGGTGATTAAAACTACTTAACTTTTAGAACGAAAGTGATTAGCTTTAGACTTTAGCCATCACAGTTCCTATTCTGGATTGAATGTTTGTGAAAACATTGTACCAATGATAAAGACGAAGACTTGGTTTATAAGGATTTAGTCAAAAACAACCCACAAAGACTCTGGTTTTGGTAAACAACGGGCGGTCTAAAAACTATGGAAAATGCATAGGAATCACAGAATCATTTTTTTTTCAAAACAGTCAATAGTTTTGTCTGAGGCTTTGAGCAATTCTTCTCTATACGTAGTAGCGTAGTACCCGCTACCCGTGACAATTTTATCAAACAGCCAATTCTCTGTCATAATTTCAGTGGAACAAAATTTCATAAACTTGTAACAATGTGTAGATAAACTAACTTTAAAAGCACATCCTATGTCTCGTGAGGGCTTCAGATGAATTTTTTGATCTGATCAACAGACATATACACAATTACCTCACGTTTCCAGAAGAACACTAAAATAGAATAGATACGTAAAATTAAAGCGAAGTACCGGCCCGTTTTTGAAACACGTCGAGTAGACCAGCATGCTTATGCAGCTTGTGCAAATGAACATAAATTAGAATAAGAAATCGAGCAAATTAGCATAAATACGTAAGAATTCAGTTGTCCAGGATGCGTTTCAAAAACCGGCCGCTATTGACAGTATTGCTATAACAATAATACATCAACAAATGTCTACGTAATCTCACAGGGAAAATAATAAAGAGATTTTTTCGTTTCTCATGCATATATTTTTTCGTTTGCACACTTCTATGTATGTACAATCACGCGCAGTGTAAAAATGCACATTACAAAACGTTTGCTCATACAAATTTCATATAACATCTAAAAAATGAAATTCACATTCATCGGTTGACGAAAAAGCAAGCTTTCGGTGCAGGTATCTTTTAGGTTTATTGATAAATACAGCTAACACGGGATTCTAAGACATCAAAATAAAACCTAAATGGTCAAGTATTATCATAAGGACATGTATAAGTCCTCTTTCTAGGTTGTACGAAATCGTAACCGTCATGTCCAAAGAGACTGTTTTTTTTCAATTTTCAATGTAAAATGTAAAATGTTCTAGGACGAGACATGATAATGAATCATGAGTGCGAAGTCTTGATGATACACGTCTATGGGGTGATGTCTTATTGTTAGTAATAATGCTAACATCATGAAATGCAAATACACAAGCGCCAAACTAAGACCTTACATCATATGTTATTCAAGGAGCTATGATAATGGGGTTTCCAAGTATGCTGAAAATTTACCGTATCTTGGAAAGACACGAGAATATTCTTTTAATTTTTCATATTATATATGCAAGTTTCGTGCAGAAATACGGTAGTATTGACATAATCACACCGAATTTTTGAGACACTGAAAACCCATCATGAATCGTTCTTCGGCAGTCAAGGTTAGGAAATTCCAACAGTCGACAACCCTATTATTATGTTCGAGAAGGTTATGATATTGAATCTTTCTAGAAAATCTATATATTAGTAAATTCGTCGAGAACGTCGAGAACCCACTGACCAAGGAGGCATGAAAAAACGAATATGAAGTACTGTAATGATCAAGTATACTGACAGTACAGTACGAAATTGAATAACCACAAGGACCAAGAAAAAATCCTGAAGAAAAATATAAATTCTCTAAAAATAAATAAAACTGTATCAAACTTAAAATCGGAAGAGCCTTGAAAATTCAAAGAGGTCTGTGAATGAGTGAGAAGCACTTTGTGGTGTTGGTAACAATGCTTACAGTATACAAAGTGCTAAATACTAATTCTAGCAGCCAAAACCCAAATAGAACCCTAAAATAATCAAGGAGATATGGAAATAAAAGTGAACCTCTAAAGTCTAAAGTATTTTGTTGACAGTCACAATCTCATGGCATGAATGCACGAAGAGTCATTTAACTTTCCCATCGCCCACTTTTTGCTCTATCGTGGGAAAGGGCTGTAAAGGGAGGTGATGTGTGGGTACGGGAGTTTCCCGCCCAATGCGTTCCTCCCGTTGGTATGTGTGTACACATGAGTGATTGACTACGCCGTTTGATATCTACGACCGTGGGAACGGGTGGGGTGGGGCTTGAGGCGTGGGAACCATCTCAATACATGTTATCTTTTGAAAAAAATAGTGAGGTTTTGCCTGACAGGTCACTAGTTCCATTAGCTAATCGTGGCCATGTTTCCTGGCATGTTGCCTTAAAATGTAGTGCATCATCAACGTGAAACTCCGCGCCATCGCCGCGCACAAAAACAGGGTACGCCAACGCGGCGCGGCGCACCACCTCTAGGGTGCGCGGCGGGGGCTCCAGGGGTGCGCTAACACACCACTGGTGCACTTGTGGCGCACCTGCCGCGCCTACCCTAAATGATGCGCCGCAGGTGCGCCAAGTGATATAGAACACCACTGGCACACCTGTGGCGCACCCACCGCGCACTCTAGTGGGGGAGCGCTGCGCACCAGCGGCGGACGCTTATTTTGTGCGCGGCGATGGCGCGGAGTTTCAGAGCAGGAGACAACTAATATAATAAGAGCAGGAGAAAGCCTTGTGCAACTTTTCATTACACCCTGCGAGAGCGCATCATCTCTACAGAAAACACCCACAAAATCAATTGTATTATTAATTTTTATTGAATGATGTAATGAATATTTTCAGCGGTTAGTGAAGAGCGAGTTAGTGACGCGTTTTTCAGAACAATTATTTCCATCGAAAAAGTTTGTAAAAAAGCATTCGACGTTTGAAACAATCTAGCTTAGGTTTCCCTATTCGAGACTTTCCCCGGGCGTTTGTGTCTCATCGTCAGACCGTGGAATTTTTTTCACGGGCAAGTTACAGTAATCCAAGATTGCAAACGGCGGGAAATTTGAATTTTTGAATTCTATCGATCTCAATCAGCTGTTTTTAATGTAAATTTATACTTCATACTTCATACAACTAACTTCTTTGTAATACGTTTCGAGTAAAAGTCATGTTTTCAAAACGTTCACAATTTCCATGCAAATTAGGATGCATTGGAATTTTCTGAGTCGCCTGCCTGCAATGTGTGTTTTTACCCAAGTTTGAGCAGGTACCGTGTGCTCAGTGAATGCTTGGAGGACGTGGGAGGATTGGAATGGAAGATGGAGGAAAGGAAGAAGAAGCCGCTGATGGATTTGAATGTCCGTCACCCCGCCCATCCAATGCCAGTGCCACCCCCTCAGTTCCGGAGACCGATGCCACCTGTGGACCGTTTTGAAGGTACCTATATACCTAATAATTCGGTAATTATTTATGGCCTACCCGAACTTGCCAAACACCCTGATGTTACTTCTAAAGTTCGTAGAGAGCATGATCGTATGCTCTTGGAAGAAATTCTGGCCTTTTATGGTTTGGACGGACTCATTTTGGACAGCTATCGTATGGGCCGCCCCTCTCCTCACCGCCCAAGAGCTGTAAAAGTCCAATTCCATTCGTCGCACCAGGCCAAGGACCTCGTCTCCTGCTACCAGTTGGACTCTCTGCTGACTGCTCCTTTTTACCTTCGGTTCCTGTACATCCGCAAGGCTCGCCCCGCTCCCGCTGTTACCAACCCCATTCCAAATCCTCCCCGCCAACACCCAGTTCGTCGATCCGTGCCTCGCCACCCCGTGCAAGTGCCTGTGTCTGCTCCCGCGATCGTGCCCGTGACGGTCTCTGATGTTCCCGCCCAACGAGATGACAATGACGCCATGGTCGTCGACTCACCGTCGGTTTCGGTTAGCGTATGTAAAACCCCCCTCCTTTCTAAAATTCTTCCCTCTCCTCTTCCCCCCACCCAGCCTTACACTTTTAATGCTGATGTAGTTTCTCGGCAACAACAAAAAAGGGATCTTCTTCTCTCTTCGGAGACCCCTAGTAGGTTCCCTCACGTGACCAAAAAATCGCGTCCGGACCCTCGTCCGGACCCGGACTTCCTGATAGTATTGTTCTTTCGAGTTCCGTTGATTCGTTTAAAACCCGCATTGACGAGCTTGATCTAATCGAGCTTTATGAAGTAGCAAATAGAAACATTCACCCTTAGTTTTTCACATGTACGCATTCCATTGTTGTACATAGTTTTTGTCGCTTGTTATATGCGCTTTGTTACTCTCATTGTTATTTGTTTTGTTGTTGTTGTTGTTATATTATTATTGTCGTTTTTTTTGTCTTCCGCTTTACTTCGGTGTACACTGAATAAAGTATTCATATATATAACTAAGCAGTATTCTGTAAATGGAATCTCTGAGTCTTGGCTCTCTTCGGATGATACTTCTGCCATACTTGACCCATCTAATTTGTACACTGTTTATCGTTGTGATCGTAATGACCGAACTGGTGGTGGTTGTGCTCTTTTCATTGATAGAAATGTTCCCACTGTTGAAGTTTTTGTTGGTACTGTTGAAAATGTTAATATTTGCATTGTTGACCTACACGGTTCTTCTGATGTTATGCGTTTATTTCTTTGCTACAGGCCCCCTAGTTGTAATTCCTCGCAAACTCTTTCTTTCTTTGATTTTCTAGAAAAATATTTGTTGGATAGGGATTCGAATGTGCTAATAGGTGATTGGAATTTTTCTGTTCGTTGTTCGCAAGACGGTTCGCTTGATTTTACTGGTACATTTTGTTCTTCTTTTGAAGATTTTTTGATTTATAATTGCCTTCATTTTCTAAATTTATCTCCGTCGTTTACCAGAAATGACAATATTTTAGATGTTGTACTTTCAGATTCGCTCGACATTGTAGGTGATGTCCATATTGTCCCTCCCGTTGGCGGAAGCGACCATGAGGGCGCATTCGAGTTGGACATTTTCCGGAAAAGAAAAGAAAACTTTTGGTTCGAGATGGATTTCACCAGAAAAGAATGCAATTGCCACGCATACAAATGCAAATGATCGATTGATTTTAGTTTCAATTACGGTACAATTGCATTTTCGACAATTATTTTGCGTGTATTATTTTTTTTCTGGGTGTCCATCTCGAACCACTATTTTCTTTTCTTTTCCGGAAAATGTCCAACTCGAATGCGCCCTTACGGCGTGGTCTGCAACCTCATTCTCGAAATTCCACCTGTGTCCAAAACCGGTAACTGTGTAAACTATTCCTCGGCCGATTTTGAAAAAGCTGTGTCTATTATCGCCTCTTCTGATTTTTCTCGTTTCTGTTCGCCATTTACATCCATTCAGGATGATTATGATTTGTTGATTGGTATTATTAAATCTGCACTTGATAGTTCTCTTCCCGCTTCGAATGCATTAGTTTCTAGTAAGCCTTATGTCCCTGCTCATATTGAAAGAGCAAAAGAACGTGCTGAGGTAGCTCTTGTGCAAATTGGTGAACCTGGTGGCCAAGAAAATTTTGAGTATTGTGATAAGCGTTATCGCTCGTTGTGTAAGAAATTTGAAGCTAATATTGAACGTAGAGCTGTGTTTTCTAATGACCCTAAACGCTTTTATGCGTATCTCAACTCCAAGACGAAGGACCCGCAGGCCATATCTAGGAGATTTGAAGATCCGAGTACGAAAGGTGAGTTTCTCCCCAAGGAGTCTAGTATTGCTGATTCTTTCGCCACTTATTTCCATTCTGTTTATTTATCTGATGATGATTGTCCTCTACCGTTTCTCTCCCCAAAAGATGTTTCCGTTCCATTTGAAGATGAATTGTTCACTCTGTCCTCTGTTGAGAATGCAATGAAAAACTTGAGCCCCAAGAAATCTTTTACTCCTGAAGGGATTTCTTCTTTTGTTATAAAAAATCTTAAAGTAGTTTTAATGCCCTTATTGTGTAAATTTTTTAACAAATCGTTTTTAACTGGGAAGGTTCCTAAGGAATGGCGACATGCGATTGTTTCACCCCTTTCCAAAAAACCACCTCGCACGTCCATCCTTAACTACCGGCCAATTTCTCTCACATCCTCATTTTGTAAATTATTTGAATTGGTAGTTAAGCATAAATTAACGTACCACATGTCTGTTAACGGTTTTTTGTCTCTTAATCAATTTGGCTTTCTAAAAGGCCGTAATACAACTTCGCAACTTCTTTTATGCTTATATGAATGGCTCTCTGCTAAAGAATCCGATGATAATTTGGAATGTGTTTATATTGATTTTGCTAAGGCGTTTGATGTTGTTAACCACCGTTTTCTCTTACATAAGCTTAAGAATTATGGAGTTTCTGACATAATGCTTAATTGGATTAGTTCTTATCTTGCAAACCGTACCTTTCAGGTTAGATACCAGAATACCTTGTCTTCTATCAAACCTTGCTCCAGTGGAGTACCTCAGGGTAGTGTTTTAGGCCCGTTGCTTTTCTTAATTTTTATTAATGACATTGACGATTGCTCTCTTGGAGATAGCTCCATTGTTATGTACGCGGATGATGTTAAGATTTCCCGTGTTATGCCAAAACTAGGGCCCTGGCCTGCCTGGAATGCTTTTCAAAAAGAACTTGGCAATATTTCCAGTTGGGCTGAGATATGGAAATGACCATTTCTGAGCCAAAGTGTCAACATTTTTCTGTGACTACTAAGACCCACCACTCTTTTCCTCTTCGTTTAAATAATACCCTCATTCCACCAGTAACTGATGTCGTTCGTGATCTTGGTGTTTTGTTTTCCCCGGATTTATGTTTTAAGGCTCATATTAAGCAAAGAATTAGTACTTTCTTCTTGTTGTGCAAATCGTATACTTCGCTCCATTTGTCATCATAGCATTGATGTTTATCGTAAAGCTTATGTTACTTATTGTAGGCCCCTGCTTGAGTATGCAACCTCCGTTTGGTCGCCGTACCTGAAAAGTGAGATTGACGCTATTGAAAAGGTACAGCGGCGTTTTACTAAACGTGTGCTTCGTAGAATTGACAATGACTATTATAACTCGTTTTCCTATTCTGAACGTCTTGTTGTTTTTGGTCTCAAATCTCTCCATCATCGTAGAATTTTGTTCGATCTCATTGAATGTTTCAAAATTGTCCGAGGTTATAATGCACATCCGGTTTTGGCAAACATGTTTCAGGTGAATCACAGACCACGTCGAAATGGTAACTCTTTAACTCTTATTCAGGATTCTGTTAACTTACCCAATCTCTGTTCTCGTTTAAGCACAGGGCCACTCGTTTGTGGAACCTACTTCCTGATAGTATTGTTCTTTCGAGTTCCGTTGATTCGTTTAAAACCCGCATTGACGAGCTTGATCTAATCGAGCTTTATGAAGTATCAAATAGAAACATTCACCCTTAGTTATTCACATGTACCTTCATTCCATTGTTGTACATAGTTTTTGTCGCTTGTTATATGCGCTTTGTTACTCTCACTGTTATTTGTTTTGTTGTTGTTGTTGTTATATTATTGTTGTCGTTTTTTTTTGTCTTCCGCTTTACTTCGGTGTACACTGAATAAAGTATTCATATATATATATATATATATATATATGTTGTATCATAGGCATTTTGATGAGGCACGTTTTCAGTTTGCGGCTTTTCACACCTTTGAGTGCACTATCATTACTTGTTTTCGTTCCAGGTAACATGTCGTCCTCGCTGATCAAAGTAAGCGGGAGGTTGCGGCCGCTTCTTGCCAAGTATGTATATTTTTCGTTCAGTTATTGATTTATTCGGTTGCCCTAACCTAAAATGGTTCGTGCCGTCTTTATGTCTCCAAAAAAGTTTATTTTGGGCCTCACCCTCACGTAAATTGTCATTTTTATTCAAATTTTAGGGAAGATCAGAAATCCGTGATTTGGTCTGCCGACGGTAACGAGGTCTGCTGCTCGAAGACAGGAGAACGCCACCCACTTGGTATCTTTTAGTCCTTAGTTCTTTTTTATCTTGAATACTTTATTCAACAGGGACATAAGCCATGACATTGATCATGACAAGTGTGTAGGTAAATACCAACACGTGTCGGCTATGTTGAGCTGTCATCAAAATACTAAAAATTAAAAATCGTCCATCATTGACGTAAAGAAGCCAAAACACCAAACTGTTTTTTTGTGACACCGTTGGATGGTTTAATAAGAGAGAGTATTGATTAAATAATTCATTTTAGAAAAGCTCTACGATCCACATTCGACCAATGAGGACGTTTTCAACGAGTTGAAGCCCGTGTTGGACAATGTCTTAGCTGGATACAACGGATGCATTGTCGTGTTCGTTATTGTTTAATGTTCTCTTAAGCGACTCTGTGCTTTGTAGTTTATATTATTGATAAAGGAGATGTATTTAATTTTCAATATTATATGTATGCATAGAATTGCGGAATGACATGTGAATATGACATTTAAGTAGCATTTACCCCTTTTACCTGGTCCCTGGTCCTAGGTCCAAATATGAACATATCAGGGCAAGGCGCAAGTATTAGCTCTTGCCTATTATGTGGAATCATTTGTAATGCTTATGCTTTTTTCAGATATGGTCAGAGCGGCTCTGGAAAAACCTTCACTTTGACTGGAGGCTTTGATTCCCAACAACGAATGGGACTAGTGCAGTACGCGATGAACTATATCGTGGACACAATCAGCAATGTGAGATAATTTGTCTTTTCTCTGAGAAAAACACTGTAGTGCAGTACGTACTACTGGTTTGTTTCGCACATACTGTCGTATTTCCCGAAAATTTGTTTTTCGGAATGAGTTATGAAATGTTGCGGCTGCGGCTCCCGTTTTAACAATATGTGTTCTTTTTCTCGGAATATCTGAGTACTAAGTTTGCTGCTAATGGTCTATGGTTAAATGGTTTTGTGTTGGCGGACCGGGCGGACCTATTCATGCCCTGGCCCGGGCCTTGACCTATTCACTGACTGATTGGTTTTCAGTCCAACATTCCATATCTTATGAAGGCTTCCTACATTCAAGTCTACAATGAGAAAGTGAGTTTTATTTGCGTGTCAATATTTACAAACAAGTGTAAGGTGTAAACGAATTCATCATAAATATTGTGTTCATATTAGCTTATTTGAAAAAAGTATACGATCCCCGAGTTTTAACGCTGTATTGTACGTGGTTTATGAAGAGCATATGTGCAACGACTGTACAACACAACACACAACAGTTGCACAATATACGCTTCGTAAACCATGTGCCATATCGCTCTAAGGACATGTTTTCCCTCTGACACGAATACTGAACTTATAATTTCAGGTGACAGATCTTCTGAATCCCAGGACTTCTCAAACAGACCTTCGTATATCCGACGATGGAAAGGGCGAATCGCTCATTGAAGGTCTTTCTACAAGAGTACGTTTTTGGAGTTTTCACCTTTTGTTTCTTCTAGATTTTCACATCTACTATGCCCGGCATGCTGGACATAATTTTGCGTGCAATCGTTCTTCAACCTTCCATTGGCCATATAATGTTTTCGTGTCTCAAATTTGTATATTTTTCAACCTTCACATGACTTTTGGCCATAGCATGTTTTCAAGGCTCAACTTTGTATATTTTAGTGACTCGTATTTTTGATAACATTATATAAGAGTAGATTCTTTGTACGGGATTTTGAAGCTGACGTAAATTCACGCGCTAAATGCGGTTTGGGTAATTCGTTATGTTTCGCTCACCAAGCTAAACGAACCACAAACACCCGACCAGCTAATTGGTTTTGGCGCAGTGTATTTTGACTATTTTGAGTTATGCTGTTGTGCAATAATTGCCACGTAGTTCCGATATACGGACATCCACACACCGTATGTCTATGTTCCAAGTTCTGAACCATTTTAAGTCTAAAGGAGCGTTTCATTTTCCAGGACATCGTCAGCATGGAATCGGTGGAGGAAATTATTCGTCAAGGAAATTGTAAGCGCTTCTATATTACTGTAATGCTAAGCCCTAAGCACTTATGCTAATTATTTTGGGCAATTATGCAGCAGCATAATGTGTAAAAAAAAGTGCTTCGTAAATTAGTAACGGCATTGTATTCTTTAGATGCCTGTTATCTAAGATTATATAACTTTCCGTCTTTTAAATTTTACTGTTGAGTATAATAATAATGGGTTCATCAGCGAAATGTTAGTTTTCATGGTACGAGAAAAATAATAATACATTTTTCTACTTGCACACTCGTTCTAGAAGCCGAAGCCTAGGCCTAAGCAAAAACAATAAATAATAATAACAATAACATTAACATATTTGTCTACTTGTACACTCGTTCTAGAAGCTAAGCCTAAGCAAAATAAAAATAATAAATTAACATGTTTGTCTACTTGTACACTTGTTCTAGAAGCTAAGCCTAAGCCTAAGCATAAGCAGAAATAATAATATTCTGATTGTGCGTTTTCAGTGGTTCGGGAAACGGGCTCGACCAACTTGAATGATCAGTCGTCGCGTTCGCATGCAATCTTGAGGATACAAATTGAATCTGGAAGAAGCGACGATCAAAATCAAGAAGGCTTCATTTCTACCTTGCAGATGGTATTCTTTTTTTTCTGTCATATTCTTTGCGTATATGGTCTATGCGTTTTGTGGCGAAATAACGACACGGGGTTTTGAAACGGAACGATTGGCAACCGCATTCTTGTGTAGTTGTGCTAACTAAGTGTAAGCTCGATTTTTGTCAAATCATACTCATTTGAATTTGTTGCATTAATGCATTGTTGCATGCATGAAAATGCAGTTATCAGGAACATGCTTCCAAACCGGGTGTTATACCGCTCTAATTGCGTGCATGTTCAACTTTAGGTGGATCTTGCTGGTAGCGAGTGTGTGGAGAAGACAGGAGCGACTGGAAAACGCGCCGTTGAGGGACAAATGATCAACCGGTCGTTGCTAGCGTTTTCTAAGGTCGTCTCGCAGCTTTCGGATAGAATGTGAGTGAAATGTTTCCAGGATATAATTTCCATGCGTAATTTCGGAGATGGTCGCTTAGTTGAGAGTCGAACGAACGGTGAAATACCACTGATACGTTTCACCCAAATCTATATATTTGCATTTGCCTCCGGAGATGGTCAAAGCCAATCCGGAGGTGTTTGATGCGTAATTTTACGCATAGATTTATAGCCTGAATGTTTCTTATTTCTCTAGCTGCACTATGGCAAATGCCTAAATGGCTTGCGTCACTTGCGTGGTGCTCCTGTGAGAGAAACACATGAACCTCTTCTTGGCTGGTGCCCTTTGTAGTTGAAAAGGAAGTAAATATTGTAAGTGTAGCATATCATATGGAAAAGTGTAAAGAAGCGTAAAGATAAAAAAAATAAAGTGTATCATGCTCTTTAGAGCATGATTACCCCGTTTCCAACGATATGTTAGCTGCTGGGCTATTCCGTATACCTAGGTTTACGTTGTCGGTTTTCTCGATTTGCCTCTTTTGAATACCGAATCAGTGAATTGTTAATGTATATAATATATTTGTATATTTTGTTTTAGTCCCCACGTCTCGTACCGTGATTCGAAGTTGACAAGGATCTTGAAGTCTTCATTGGGTGGAAACTCCCAGACTGTCATTATCTGCACGATGAACCCGTGCGATATGTACTCGACAAATTCGACATTGCAGGTCAAATTAATATTAATTTTTAATTTTATTTACACATGTGCACCAACTTCAAATGTACGGGCACGGCTGCTATACGGTTTATTTCATACTTCTTCTGTGCTGCACTATTTGTAAATTTTGTTGCACTATGTTTCACATTATTTATTACAAATAATATTACCTCATTGTAATAGTACAATTGTATTTGTAATTGCAAATTGTAATTGTATTAGTACAAGTGTTTATTACAGTTACACTATTACACATGAGGAAGTTCAGTTCGTGTATTTTTGATAGTGAAACATGGCATAAACTCGTTGGCGCTCTGACCGACGAAACCACCATCCGAATTAGCATATTGCATAAATTTAGACGGTGGTCTTGAGCTCGTAGCCATACCACCATTCGGATTAGAATATTAGGTATGCTGAAAATCCGGAACCAATTTAAAGAGATACAATTTAAAGAGATACAATTTTGGGACACATAGTTGGGTGGGGGTTTTGAGCTTTTCCCGACGAGTTTTATGCCCTGTAGTGAAATCATTTTTATCATTTACTTCAGTTCGCCAAAACTGCTCGTAAAGTTCAACTGAAACCGGTGAAGAATAGGAAGAAGGCCGGCGAGGGTGACATCCAAAAGTACCTTCTCGAGATTGAGAGACTTAAGACACAACTTGAAGTATGCGATTTCTTGGATTCATTCCCTTATTGAACTCTTTGTATGCTACTTGTTAGTTTGGCTATCAGCAAACTATATATTCTAGCATATGTTGCCATAAAATAGGCATACGGTAATGGTTGAGCTTTTATGTGGCGGTGGCGAAGAATGTTTTCGCGCGAGATTCTGAAAGCGAAATACCGGCCGGTTTTTGAAACACATCGAGGAAACCAGCATTCTTATGCAGCATATGCAAATGAACATAAATTAGAATAAAAATTCGAGCTAATTTCGAGCAAATTATCATAAATACGTAAAAATTCAGTTGTCCACGATGCGTTTCAAAAACCGGCCGGTATTTCGCTTTAACACTTACTCGAACGTAGAGGCAACGAGACGAAAACGTATGGCGTTGAATGTTATGGTACTTTGTTTCAGGAAAAAGAGAAAACCGAAGAATCGAACACGGAGTTGCTTCGGCGACTTTCAAATTTCGAACAATTGTTTGTGGGTGGTGCGCACCTCTTTGCCAAGCATGATGAGGTGGGTGGATTTTTTTTCGGTTGCACGTTCTTTACTACTGTAATGTAAGTTAGGTTCTACCAACGCTTTATGTTGAGGATGATTAATACTGATGCTGAAGAAAGGAGAGAAGAGGATTCACTCATGAATGCTTAGAATCTTAGAATATAAGACACGTGATGAGCAGAAGGCAGAGGCAGAAGTACAATCTGTGGCCTGTGTTTTATTTTATTGTGTATATTGGAATTGCTGGAGTAGAGAACCAATACTAGGATCTAGGATCGTTCTGTTCTACAGCGTGTCGGTGTACTGTAGATTTGAACATGGGGGGTACGGTACAAGTATAACAAGTATATAATTTATTCATTTCTTGGACATGGGGGTACGGTACAAGTATATAATTTATTCATTTCTTTCTTTCTTTCAGCCAACCGTTCGCCGCGCCCCTAACCGCCGTGCGTCGTGGGGTGGTTGCATGAGCATGGGCCCACCACAGCCCTTTACCCCGACCGGTCTTTTGGGGATGAAGCGGAGCATTCAGTTGACGATACCCGAGTTTGACCCGGATGAGAAGAAGGTCAGCTTTTAATTTAGTTTACTGCTTACTGCGATTTAGTCATGGGGTTTCCACGTATACTGAAAATTTAATTTTCCATATTATATATGCAAGTTTCGTGTAGAAATACGGTAGTATTGACAGAATCACACCGAATTTTTGGTATACTTGCAAACCCCATTAAGGGCTGTGCTTCGCTTCAATGTGAAATTGTGGGTAGTTTGATGTTTTTTGGGGGTTCGTTCAAGTTCAAGTTGGTGTTGCCATATATTTTTATTTATTTTCGTTGACCGAAGTCTGTTTTCTTAGTTAATTAGTGTTGTAAATAAGTGCCCCTGATGGAGTGAGGTGCGCTTTCTAATAAGAAAAGAAACATGGAGTGCAGTAAAATAGTCCTGAATTCTTCATTCATACGACCATGTTGGATGATTGCGTAATCGGATTAAAGCGGTGTAACTGCAAACTTTGAAACGGATGGCAAGTGATGTATTCCGATATAGTGTATGCAAGTTACTGAACGACGGCTGCACGATTGTTAAACTGATTATATTAATTTGCAATTTGCATACAGCATGGAAGGAATGTACATGTCTTAAATACGTTTCAAAAAAACTAGCCATTATTTCGGAGTACTATTCAGTTTTTTTTTTAATCGACGTAAGTGCCTTTCAATTTTGTAGGTAGGTACGGTACGCGCTGAATGATGTTATTCCTGCTTCTAATTTCAGATGCGAGCCGACCCGTTCTATGTGTCGTCTCAACCGCTAGACGAGCTGGAATCCACGAGGTCTAACGATAGACCTAGTTCTTCACTAGGACTGGTAAGTCATTCGTTTTTAATTTTTGGCAGTTTACATAATGTTTAAGCGGGTATGCTGGACATACCCATGCATTATAAAACTCAAACCACGTTAACTAATAGTTTATTGATGACATGTACTTAACACATCTCAAAAGGTGACCCTAATACCACGCTCGGCTTCACAACTCAGCATACTGGCTAGTAGGCTAGTGACTAGGGATCAAACTGGCCGCTTTACAGCTTTGCTTACTGCAAAGGACATGACACTGTTTTTGGGATATAGATATAGTTGCAAGAAGCGGACGCCGAGAGTTTCTGTGTAGTTTGTGCCTTTATGCCTTTATGCCTTTATGTTTTGAGCTATTTGAGCGTCATGAATATCTTTCTAGGCCACTGCAGTTCAAAACGACACGACCGCAGAGAGCGAAGTAAGGGTATCGCTTTCTCCGGAGCTGTCCAGAAAGGTTTCTTTGATTTAATTTTATTTTGGATATGTTTTTCGATTTCCTATTACCCTCGATATCTTAGCTGTGAACAAGCGCGTTGAACCCACGTAGGGACGCAGGTAGCTAGGTAAATTTCTCTCCTGTGTGCCGTATATACATCAAAGGGCAGGGTATAAATTCCGTGCGTAAAAGGAATTGGTTGGAGGTGGTTTCTTTGGCTTAGTTATATACCGTTTTAATTAAACACCAAGTTTCACTCAAATATATAAATTTCTACTTGCTTGCGGAGGTGGTCAAAAACAACACGGAGGTGGTTCGTGCGTGTTTCAACGCACCAACCTATACCCCTGAAGGGAAGGCGCATGTCGGTCAGTCTCCCAGGCAAGCTCGGAACGTGGCTACCTGCTTACGCTGGACATCCCAAAGAGAGATAGAGAGAGAGAGAGAGGATACAATTTGCTGATTACCCGTATAGTATTATGTCTATTTGCAGTCTCTGTGTTTTATGTTTGACCAGTGCTTTGTACTTTGTATGACAACTGTTTTCCAGAGTTCCCTGGCCGCAAATGAGTTGAGTGGTGTTTTATCGACTTTAAAGGACTTGGTCAACGAGGAGAGCGAGCAGCTTTCTGCCACGGTATGTTATTTTGTTTTTAAAGCGGTATGGTACGTGGTTTGCGAGACGTGTACTACTGGTTCACGGCTTTCCCTTGTTTCTCATGGAAACTATGCATGTGTGCCTTTTTACGCCGTCAAACGTGTGTCACATACTATTATGCTTTAAATTTGCCACTGTTAATAGAGCGGTGATATATAATTGATATGCATTATTATCGCATTGTTTTGGCGCCTCGTTTCTCATTTCTCGTGTAAAAATAGTTGAACTTTTCGATCTATATACCTGTACTTTTTGAATTTTTGATCGAGTTCGATGGGCACTTCTTGAACCCTTGAAAGCAAAGATTTAATGCGAAATAACTGTCCGTTTTTTAAACGTATTCCAAATAACTGCATTCCTATGCATTACATGCGAATGAGCATTATTAATTGACCACGCTCAGCATAAATACATTGGAATGAAGTTATTTGAGGTGCGTTTCAAAAACCAGCCTCTAGTTCCCTTTATCTTTTTCGATGTAAATTAGTTTACGTCCAGGGCGTCGTCGAGAAGGTGAAAGAGGAGTTTCTTGCGCTGAAAGAGGAACGAGACAAACTGAAGAGGTCATCTTCTGTAGCTGCGGCAGCCGAACCTGAGGTACAGGATACAGTTTTATGATCCTAATATTCAAATATTCAAGTGACTATGAAATATTTCCTTTAGCGATCTCCGAGTTCTCTGTATTGCGTATGACCTTTAAAGCGAAATACCGGCCGGTTTTTGAAACGCATCGTGGACAACTGAATTCTTATGTATTTATGCTAATTTGCTCGAATTTTGCTCGATGTTTTATTCTAATTTATGGTCATTTGCACACATAAAAGTGATGGCGTACTCGATGTGTTTCAAAAACTGACTGGTATTTCGCTTTAATTATGCTTCTTTCCAGGCCGTATCCGAATGCTGTAAAGTAGTGATGCTGGAGCTTGAGTGCGCCAAGGAAGAGCTCGAACGAGAAAGGAAGGAGAGAGAAGCAGAGAAACTGAAGAGAGAATTGAAAGAAAGAGAGGCGATGGAGGCCATGGCCAAGCAGAGATCGGAGTGGCAGACGAGAGCACAGGCGGAAAAGGAATCTGTGATGTCTGAGCTGGAAAGAGTAAAGGTAGAGTGCAGTGTATTTGAAGAAAACCTTTAAAGCGAAATGCTAGCCCCTTTGGAAAATTTGCATATGATAAGCAAATCCTATGTATCCTATGCTAATTTTGTAAGATCGTCCACGGCAATCGTACAAAATTAGCATAGGATACCTAGGATTTGCTTATCATATGCAAATTTTCCAAAGGGGCTAGCATTTCGCTTTAACCCAGGACTCCAAAACGAAACCTGGTCTTATTAAATAAAATTCATACCCTATAAGAACTGCTCAAATCCGGCGGAGAATGTTGCGCGAGATTACTCACCAACGCACCGCTTTATTAACACGTGCCGGTAGTAGGTACAAAGGGTACAAAGTACAACCGTACCGTAATCCCTAAAACCGAGACCCCGAGACGGTGAGCCATAGAAGTCCAGCAGGTATAACTATAACCGTAAGACCTAAACCGTGCGTAATTATTACCGTACCAAAAACCCAATCGTGCGTAGTAGATGTAACCGTACCGTAAGACCTAACCGTGCGTAATTTAGGATGTGCTATCATATCAGTGTGGCTGATAACCCGTAAGACGTAAACCTCAAGTCGGTTAAACCGTGCCATGCGTAATTTAAAGTGAGTGTGCTATCATGTCAGTGTGGCTGATTGAAACCACCGTACTTTAGGACAGGATGCGAAACGTGGGGCAAATGGACGCTGAGCACAAGAGAATGATTGAGCACCTTGAGGAGCGTGTTACCGTATTGGCAGAGGAGAAGAGAGTGGTCGAGGTATATTTTATATATATTATTTACGCTACGCGTATTTTTTCTGAGCCATTTTCTTGAGTTTAGACTAAGACTTAGACCATGAGTCCTCGCTTGATCGCTAGCAAATGCCGTCCATGTTACATTTTTTGGCAGGTGGAAACTAGTTGTAATTGTAATCAGCTTTGTCATTTTGTTTGATTTTCGATGTTGATAGTTTTTTTTGTAGTAAGCTAACATCATTATGGTTGGAGTAGTGGGTAAAACTCATGTGTAGGTGTAGAGTATACTTGCGTATTTTCAGACAGAGCACAATGGCTTGAAAATGGAATTGGAGAATAAAGAATCGGAAGTGCGACGGTTGATGTATTCAATCAAGGAGAGAGATGAAGAAGTCATTCGTATTCAGGTACGCTATGACAGAGTGGTATGAGGCGCTGATTTGCGGTGAGATGTCTATTGACAGTCGTCGGTTCGATTCCTGTCTGGTGCGTTTAGCGTGCCGATGCCGTAAATTTTAGTCAAGATTAAATAAGCGTTTAATTTGTAGCTATTACTGTATATTATTTGTGTGGATATTTCACACGCTGTAGTTTTCCCGGGTATTTTTTTTATGAGGGAGACGTGTAATATCATGTAATAATAATAATAATAATAATAATAATAATAATAATAATAATAATAATAATAATAATAATAATAATAATAATAATAATAATAATAATAATAATAATAATAATAATAATAGTAATATTGACACATTACATATAATATAAGTGTGCATCATATAAAATGATGATAAGAGGTTGGCAAATTAAGCCACATACCCGCTATGTACCCTCTACCCATGTAATATACCCGCTAATCTAAGCTATTACAGGCGGACTCGAGCTGTGAGTTGCAGCGTGTTAGGGATGACTACACGGCTAAGGTAGCCGAGGCAGAGCAGATCGCCAAGGATGCTAGAGCTCAACTTACGCGTTTGATGGTTAGTTGTTGACAATATATAAGGCGATGAGGAAATGCTTTTTCAGACTTCAACTTCAGACATACATTTAGATTGATGATTGTTGCATTAACAGTACTAGAGTGATTTGCCAATGTATTACTATTACTATTCAATAGTATTAAATACAATTAAATTAGCAATGCCAGGGCGAGCCTAATTAGCAATTAGGCCAGGCAATCTCGACATCCCAGTGAGAGGTTAACGTGAAGTGGACTGGGTGCAGTTGGATTCGAACTTGCGTCGGCTGTCCGCAAAGCGACAGTGTTACCAATATACCATGCCCATTATGACGATTTTTGCTTGCAGAAGGATATGGGGTCAACAGCAGATGATGCCCAGCTTCAGGTGCAAAGTTTGAAATTGGAAGTGGAGCGTCTGAAAGTGGAGCTGGAAGACGAGAAGGTTTGTTTGTGGATTTGTGGTTTGGAGTTTTGTGAATTGGCTATCTGAGTGACTTTTCGGTTCGCGCTTATCTTTCTGGAAAGAATCATAGTCGGGAACGGGAACTAATCGTCTACTTTGCCTTAGTGACGCCCGCGCTCAAATGATACGCTTTGAATACTGAGGCTATATTCACCAACACGCAGGGAGCCCTCCCTGGCCTTCCCAAGGAGCTAAAGAGTTGTAGAGAGTGCGAGAGCAGAAGAGGTTCAGAGCGCTAGTGAGCCTAGGGAGGGCTCCCTGTGTGTTGGTGAATACGGCCCCTGTACTGTATTACCCTCGTGTAAATGAGCACGCCCTTGTTCCGTGATCTTACTATATAACGGAAAATGAGGAAGATTTTTTGTCACAATGTCACAAGCCCTTTCATCAAGTTTGTCACAAGCCTTTTCGTCAAGTTTTCCGCAATACACAATGCGAGTGAAGTACATACAACAATCATTGCCTCGTGTTGGGCAATCCAGCCGGAGAAGAACCCATAGGGGTCTTCATCCGGCTGGTGTATTTACGCTAGATAGTTGTTTGCACTTGCAAATATGCAAATTTTCAGTCGCGTCATATGGCTGCTAAGAAGGAAGCCGTGGCCGAAGTTCAGAGCAAAGTGATGGAAGCGTGGGAGAAGGACCGGGAGGCTATAAAGCAATTGCGGCAAGAAAAGTTGGCAATTGAGACTGCGCACAAGGCTCTGCTTGATCAGGTATGCCCAAAAAAAAAATTGTTTTCACATGGGGTTGGGTGCTTTAGTGATTCCTTTTTGTGTTTTCGCTATTTGATCGTCTCCTCATGTTAGTTTCCTTTATAGATGTGTATTTTAGCTGTGTCTGTTTCCAGACATTTTTTCTTCATTTTCGTCCAATATCTTTGGGGCGTTTTGTTTTTGTCAAGCACATACTGGGTATTCCCATGCTTTATATGCATATTGTGCGCCATTTTGCGTATGCAATTCAGTTATGAAGAATACGTTCTAATTCAAAACCACATGCCGTACCGCTTTAACTTGTGTATTTTCAGACGGTCGTCGCGTCGGATACGCAATCTGTGAATGAGGAGATAGACAACCTCAAGGAGCGTAACAAGGACTTGGAGGAGGCTCTGGAGGCCGAACGAGAGTCGATAGCTGATAGGGAGCAGGCTATCTACACTCTGCACGATGAAAAGGTAGGACTTGAGTTTGGGAGGGCGAGTATATTAAAGGGGTGTGGTGCGTGGTTTTCAAATGTTTGCTGGACAACTGCGTTCCTTTCCTGTGCATTGTATGCAAATTAATGTGGGAGCAGGTAATCGTAATCTACACTTTTTATGATGAAAAGGTTGTAACTGAATGAGCTTGAACCTTTGTGCAATTGAAGTTTAGTTTAGTTACCGGGTTTGCAACGTAGGGTTTTATCTTTTCCTACCACTCAACAATAATACAGTTTATGTTTATTGTTCACATATATCAAAAAGAGACATAATCAAATGGATACCCTAAGATTGTCCCTTTCAGAAGCGTTTGGAGGTTCAAGTGCAGTTTCTCAAGACATCGGTGGCGTCCAAAGACGCGATGGCGGAAAGTCTGAAGGTATACCGAGAGCTTCTTTTTGGTAGTGTAAATCTGTAATCTTTTGGTCATTCGCCCTGAAACGGAAGGGACCAATTAGCCCCTTGTGAAACATTTCCCAAGAAATACCATCAAAATGCAATCAGGATGCAAGTTAGACTAAATCACGTTCCACCGAAGGGGCATGGCAGATGGCAGCAGTAGCAGTGAAACGTTGACTGTAACTTCCGTCGGTGTACCGGTGCCCATACCGCTTGTATCTAGAATCGTCTACATGCTGTGGCTCATGAGAAGGACGAAGTGCTTGATCAGGGAAAGAACGCAATTGCCGAGGTTCAAGCTGAAGTGAATCGATTACACAAAGAGGTATTATTATTATTATTATTATTATTATTATTATTATTATTATTATTATTATTATTCTCGGGTTCTCTCCCTCTTTGCCTTTTTTTTTTGTTCCTAGACGAAAAAATGAAATTGATTGATATTCTCTTTATAGAAGAGCAGTTTGGAGGAGAAGTTGTGCGAACGATCGAAACAGTACACGGAAGCGGTCGTGAAGTTGAAAGGTAGTTTTCCTCCTTTACTTTTATTTTTACTTTTACGTGTATTATCTGTTTCTGACACCCCTTTCTTTCCGGTCATTCGTCCGTTGTTGTTATCCACTCTTCTTACCGGTTACCCATAAAGTGCGGAAAACGATTATTCATTCATTATTTTAAAATTTTTTTAGAAGCTCTGCGATCAACGGAGGCGGCTTCTAGCCAGTTGACGAGATCACAGGCTGATTTATCGTCAGAGAGGTAAGCTGTGCACTACCTAAGCTGGCTCTGTCGCCGCGCATGTGTAGAGGAGAGCCAGGGTTGCGCCAAGTGTGTGCGCTCCACTTTTTGTAAAGGGCGCAGGTTGGCTAACTGAAATTGAGCAGCGTCGTGCTGTCTGTCAATCAGCGCGGATCGATATTGCCTGTGTAAGATGAATTGTTTTGCCGATGCCGAAAACGTCGAGCAATTTACCATCTGCAACTCGTCGCCTTCTGCTCCGGACCTCTGCGGAACATGTCATAAGCAAACCTTGAAATTGTCCCTTGAACTCCCTTGAATAAAGGTGCACGGTCTTGAAACGTAAAAGAATTTAATTTTAATTCGTTGTTTTCCTTTCAGGGAATAAATTAGGTCCGCAACTCAAAATTTTGGGGAGGTGATTTAGACTAATTTGCAAACAATGCATTAGCGTTCGGGAGGTTATCGTCCGCATTTGGCGGGGTGTTTTAACTATGTTTTCTTTTTGCAGAAAGAAGCTGCTTGCACAGGACGTGGTTGTGGCTAATCTGAAGAAGCAGTTGGACGAGTTGAAGTCGAAATCGGTTGATACGCAACTGAAAGGGCCGATTGACGCTTCCGATTTATTTTCCAAGCCTGTTGAGGTAATAAGTGCCTGCGTATATTTGATGCGTAAATTTTGAGGTGGTGGTGGTGCCAGGGGTACAGGTTGGTGCATGAAAACACGCAGGAATCACCTCCGGATTGGGTTTGACCACCTCCGGAAGCAATTCGATATTAATATATTTGACCGAAACATGGTGTTTTATTAAAGCGGTCTGTCACTAAGCTAGAGAAACCACCTCCATTTACGCACGAAATTTATACCCTGGTAGTGCTCGCGTATTAAAAAAAGCTAAGGTTAGACCCATCTTCGCAAGAGATCTGAACTCCGCGCGGGTCCCCCATGCCTGAACTCCGCGCGGGTCCCCCATGCCTGAAATACACGGTCCGGCCTGCTCTGGGGTTTTGGTTAGTTGAAAATCGGTAGTGCGTTTCACTCAAATATATAAATGCAATAGCGAATGTCCTCCGGTGGTGATTTCTGCGTAACTTCGCGCACTGATTTTTCAATTTTATTGGGAGGCCGATTGTGCCGCCACCCCCCTCATTTGTTTGTTCTTGTTCCTGATCATCAGATCATTCAGCTTCAGGTGGCGGGCCATTTATTTAACTCGTGGAAGGAGCTGCTCGCCTTCGTGAACGTGTTGGTTCGCGCGCAGGCTGAGGCGACCGCGAAGAAGGCATCTGACTGGCCCGTCAAGGTTGGTGGTGTACTTTTGTACTGGCTTAGGCTTAGTATGCCTCTAAAAGTCTACCGTAATTTGGCACTAACGAGAACTGTATATGTTCTTATGGTGGAGAGAATACTGCTCAACTTCAGTTCTACTAGAATTATGTTTTGCTCTTTTGATACTTTAACGTCAATTCCACTGCAGCATTATGCTGTTTGCGTCGTTCATATTTTCGAGCTTTGTTTCTAACATAAGCATTTGACAATTGTGTCCATCCAGCACATTGTTAGATTGTTAGTATTATTTATTTGTTATTTATTAGATTAGCTGACAAAAATTTGAGTTTTGTAAACAGCGATTTTGAATCATTTTCTTTATTTCATCGCACTTTTAGATTGGTTCCTCAGAATATAAGAACGTGGAAGAGCTGGTTAAATTTGTTGAAGAGTATGCGAATGAGGATGCGGATAAGGATGCGGATAAGGATGCGGATAAGGATGCGGATAAGGAGAACTCGCCCGACATGAAATGGCCCATCAAGGTATGCATTCTGGCTTTTTGTTTTGGATTTCTGAAGCATGCGGGTTGCTTACTTAGCTCGTCTTGTTCATAAGTTCATTGTCAAATGTCATTGCATGCCTGCCTGTTTGCCATTCTGTGTTCATCAGTGTTAGTGGCGATCTTGTTCGCTGCGCAAACCAAGTGCAGTACCGCTTTAACTCTGGCGATCTTGTTCGGTATGCAAACCAAGTGCAATACCGCTTTAAATCTTTCTTTTTTTTGTTAGTTCTTTGTATTCCTAGCGCTCATTTCGTGATTTCTGTTTATGTTTAGTTCTCCGGAAAGGAGTTCTCGTCAGTGGAAGATATGCTGAAGCGGATTGAGGCTCTGGAGGCGGTAAGTGATTTTGGTTTTGCATTAAATTTCTTACAACGCGAGACTTTGCGCGCGCCTGTGCCGCACAAAAATGGGTAGGCCGGCACTTGCGCGGCGCAGTTTAGTTAGTAGCATACTCTGCATTTCTTATTAATTTATATATTTGCATTAAATTTCTCACAACGCGAGAGTCTGCGTGCCTGTGCCGCACAAAAAGGGGTAGGCCGGCACTTGCGCGGCGCAGTTGTGGCGTGCCGGGCGCGATCGCGTTCCCTCGAAAATGTGTGCCCCAGTGGAGCGGGACTTCGTTCTTTAAACACTGTATTTTAGCAGCGCGCATCCGGTATGAATGAATTCAAGAAGATATTCTCGGACTATAAGAAGTTGGGCGGAGAATTGCCGGATAAATTTCGCATCATGGAACCATGAGTCGTGAGTCGTCAGTAATAATTGATATGTATTCATTGAGTGCTTTATATTTACCTTTGAAATGCTGGTGCCGTTACCTCTGAAATGAAATGCTGGATTTTTTGCATGTTTTTTTTTACGTTTTACTTGATCAGTTGTTGCGTTGGGGTGTGGTGTGAGGGCATGGCCTAAATATCGTGCGTAAATGTAGATGGTCAGGGTCTGTTTAAGTTTACAGTTTATTGACGGAAGCATGTATCAGTCCATCAGTCGTGTATGATTCAGCTGAACATTTAGTTGAATATGTGAAATTTATATTCCGGCATTCTCCATTTACGAACGGGATTTATCGGTTTATGCCCTGCTTCCAATTTTAGATGGTTCCTGGGGTTTGCAGTGTCAATACTACCGTATTTCTGGTTTCTGCACAAAGCCTGCACGTATGATATGAAGAAAAAAAAATTCATGTAGTTCCAAGATACGGTAAATTTTCAGCATACTCGCAAACCCCATTCCACTTTCTACCGCACCAGCTGTCTTTTTTCCTTATACAGAGCGTGTATACTCGTGTAGCTGGTCTTTATTCACCATTTTGTGTTTTATGCCGATCTCTGCCAGCAGTTATGTTTATACTTACTTCTATGCACTGTGATTTGTTAATATGCATTTACTTTGAGAATTTCACCTTTGTTGGGTGACTAGGTCATTTTTAAAGCGGTATGACACGTGTTTGTTCGTTTGGCTGACGACCGAATTTGCATGTATATGTATAAACTGGGTACTGTTCTGTGCTGTCTTTGCATATTCTACAAACCAAGTGCCGTACCTCTTTAAGTATACCGTAGTCGTTTCTCTCTCTGTAGTGCTTTTGTGTGAATTGAACTTATTCGGGTTTATGATACTCACTTATTCGTATACTGTATATTAGTGTGTGTTTTTTGATCTCGTGAATCTCGCTTTGATTTTTTCATTTATTAATTTGTACTGATTGTGGGAAATTCCACAGTAGAAACTTGTGAATTGATAGTGTACACGATGAAGTGATGAGTTCGTGAGTTGTACTCATTTTTACGGTATGTTTTTTTACTCAGATTTTATCCACAATTGCTCATTAGATATTGTAATTATCTGCTGTACTGTGATTGGTTTTAGTGGAATTTGGTGCATGCAAGTAAAAGTGTTTTATTGGAGTTTAACTGTGGGAAGTGAATAAGGTTCAAGATATATTTGTGGGCATTTACATTGACGTATGTAACACTTTCAGTTGGAGTTGGAAGGAAACAATCAGAGAGAAACAGCGTGGAACTTTACCGTATAGCTACTAACTGCTCAATATTGTCAAGCAACAAAGAAAATATATTAATTATAATAAATAGAGTTTTACTAATTACTATTCTAACTACAGTTACGATAGCTAAGAATAAGAGTATTCCTAGAAAAAATTCTTCATAGAATAGAGTAAAATCCAGAATAAAACATTAAAAGTAAATTTAAAGCGAAATAACGACCGGTTTTTGAAACACATCGAGTACACACAGCATTCTCATGCAGCATATGCAAACGAATATAAATTAGAATAAGAAATCGAGCTAAATTCGCGCAACTTGCATAAATACGTAAAGATTCAGCTGTACGGCTGTACGATGCGTTTCAAAAACCGGCTGGTATTTTGCTTTAATGCGATCTCAAACCCGTTTATAATGAGCACATTAGCATCAGGAAAGTATTCAATAAAAAGTATGACACGTTTATAAAGGAGGATTTTGGCGATTATATATATTTATATTTTTTTATAACTTTCGAATATTTATAAAGTAATTCATAGTGCTAATTATCATTCAGGTGTATGTCACCTTGCAGATGAGAAAGTAGATTATCTCTACTTATCTCTGAACTAGTTTAGGTTGTAGTACAGTAGTTGCTCTACCAGTTTTGTCCTACCAAAGTGGGCGTGGTCTTGTGACGGTTACGGTACTTTCTATTTTCTACAAAGCGCGTTTCAATTTTCTCCTTACGTCGCGTTTTATACTTTTCTTTTCATTGATCACTATGGTTTCCAGCTCGAAGACTCGCTTCTTGAAGCGAGCAGAGTTCTTCTAAAATGGATTGTTTAATAATTATACTCTCATGCACACACACACGCACGCACACGCACGCACACACATGCACATTTTTACAAATAAAAAAACATACATTAAATGCCAAACGTTGTTTGTTTAACTCGTCTTCAATGTACTGTACGTCGGTCTTGAAGTCTCTGTAACGTGTAAATAAAATGTAACTCACTACACTTCTAAAGGCCTAAGGGGCGTCACCCCCGCATATGTATAACACCAGAGGCCCAGAGGAGCACTTAGCGTGCCGCTACGGTGCTCCCACCATGCGCAATCGTCTTCTCATAGTTGAATTAGTCTACGTTGAGCGTCTACAGTTTCTTGGAGCATAGTTTTTACCTCGTCAGAAAAGGTTGTACGCTTTGAACACTGTATTGGCAAAACCTGAAAAACTCCGCGTAACCGCCGCGCTTAGAACGCACTGTCACATGGGCGCGCTGCTTCATCTGTAGGGTGTACCGCGTGGGTGCCAGGTGCCCGCGGTTCACGAACGCGAGATTACCTTAATACCTTAATACCTTTCCACTTTCCACCCTTGAATAAACATTACCTGAGTATCTCCTCCAATGGTTTCTGTTCCTCTTCCTCACTCGCTTTGGAATATTCGTCGATTTGTCCACTCGAAACTTGAATCATCCGCGCTGAGTGATGAAAGGTTAAAGCGGTATGACATGTGGGTTTTGAAACGTATACTGAACAACCGCATTCTCATGCGTTGTATGCAAATTTTTGAGGTTTATGTGCCCTTGTGTGCAAAATGCGTACGGGATATGAGCGGCTTACACGGTCTCAGTGTGCAAAATGCGTACGGGATATGAGCGGCTTACACGGTCTCACACCGCTGGCGCGCTAAAGCACGCATAAAATAGCGCGCGGCTGGTAAGAGACATGACCCTTTGCTTGACAACTAATCAATATCAATACCGTGGTAACCCGATAATTGCTCAGAATATAACTACCAACCTCTACAATGGAAATGCGCCTTTGTTTCCGGATAATCATCCAGTATTCGTAGAAAGTCATCACGATGCAAGATGTACACCTGGGATAATATAAACTATAACAAAGCTTGGACCCTTGTTAGTAGGAACTGTTGTGAAGCACGTTCGTCTTAGGGTATCCTTTTGAGTGCATATGTTTCGATGTACCACTAAACTATTCACTAAAGTTCTAACATAACATACTTAAAGGTAAAAAAAATCAATTGACAGTCAATCAGCCCTGTTCTACGTCCATACGATTCATCACTGTTTTCACAAGGTTAAGCGCGTAGTTTTGCAGGCAACTTATAGATGTAAGCGTTTAAAGGGATACGGTAACCCAAAAATCAAACCCGTTTTGTCGTTAATGGAATCTGAGTCCATATTCACCACTCCGCTTCCTTCGGGGAAATAGTTCCCCTGGGGACAGAAAATAGCCTCCAAATGTGATACACGCAGAGAAAAAGACGGGGAATTCTACATGGGGAATTGAGTGGTGAATATGCCCTCTGATTTCCACAGGCAAAAGCTAAGAGATAAGATGGTCTTGACGGACAGAGGGCCTATTGTTAGCATTATTTTTTTCTCATAATAATAATAATAATAATAGTTTATTACGCACCAAGACAATCAAAGAAAGCACTGCAACGTGCAGTTTGTGTTATAAAATACACATGAAAATAACAAAACTCTTATTAACCAAATTAAGAGTTTTGTTATTGTGAAAAAAAGCGCACCTGTGAATAACCTGTTGAGCACAATGTATGTGGCCGACGATTTCGAAACTTATTTTCCGGGAACCAAACCAAATTCCCTTCCCCGTAAATTGAATCTAAATGAAACTCGTGTGTTATATGCAAATTGTGTTACAGCCTGTGGCCCTGCCATGCCAGACGCGAAAAGTTGCTGGGACGCAAAAATTCAGTGGCTCCAGTATGCAATCTAGACGGCGCGCCATACCGCTTTGAAAGTAATCGTGTCCTTTAAAATTTGCTTGCCTGGATGCAATATCCTTAAAATTGTATCATACTCGTCAAGTTCGTGAAGTTCCCCAGCGGCAACCATGAACATCTCCTAAAAATACAGTTTTATGAAAAGCTTTAAAGCGAAATACCGGCCGGTTTTTGAAACGCATCGCGAACAGCTGAATTCTTACGTACGTATGCTGATTTGCTTGAGTTTAGCCCGATTGTCTATTCTAATTTATGCTCATTTGCATAAGCTGCATAATAATGTAGGTTACTCGATCACACGATGAGTTTCAAAAACCGGCCGGTGTATCGCTTTAACTACTATCTCATTGTCAGCATTCGAGGATGCAAATTCTTCGGCAAGATAGGAAGGACCAGTCTATGACTGTTTTACATACCTCAAGGTCAAGGCTCACTCAAGGGCTGGAGTACTTCTAGTGATCGGTTGATATTACACAACAGCCTATATTTGCATTCAGATTTATACAGTACCTTATTCAAATCACCCTTGGCTGAAATCACATCTCCGGGTCCAAAACATCGGGCAATCATCATGGAAGCCACATCACTGAGAAATGGAATCTCGCAATCCTGGAGTTTTATCATCTACACTTTTTGAAGAGCGACTCAAGACAGAGAGAGATAGAGACCGAACAAAGAAGAAACAAATGGCGTGAGAGAGAGAGAGAGAGAAAGAGCGAGCGAGCGAGCGAGCTCCAAACTGTTCAAGAGTAAGAGAGGGTGGACGCCTAGATTTTCAAGAGACAGTCAGAGAGAGAGAGAGAGAGAGAGAGAGCGAGAGCGAGAGCGGAGAGAGAGCGAGAGAGAAAGAGAGAGGAATACATTACGCGAGATACAAAAATTACGGTAGAATACGAAAATAAGCAAACCTCAAAAAGGGGCGACATCCGAAGTGTGCGCCACTGCAAGAACTTGTTCACTTGGACGAATAGTTTCTTGGGAAGGAATTCGCGCATATGCTGCAACTTATACTAATTACAAAAAGGGCATTTGACTCTCCACTCACTTAGTAGACGCTATTTAAGTTACTACAAATTTCTTGTAAATAAATAATAAATGAATAAATAAATGCAGGTAATAGATGAAAATTCGCCACCAAGGCTGAAAATTTTATACCTGCATGTACATCATATACAGCCAATTCTAAAAGCACCTGAGGCCGTATTCACCAACACGCAGCGCGCCCTCCCTGGCCTCCCTGGGAGCTAATGAATGCGTAGAGAGTGCGAGAGCGGAAGAGAGTCAGAGCGCTCGTCAGCCTAGGGAGGGCTCCCTGTGTGTTGGTGAATACGGTCTCTGGTAAGAAAAAAAGAAAAAAAGTTACCTTTTCATTGACGGTTTGCCGCACAGAAGCCTCATATTCGCAGTATTGGAGTACACGATCTTGCAACTGGGTATCCAGTTTTCTGGAAAAGGTAAACGTATTTAAAGCGAAATACCGGCCGGTTTTTGAAACGTATGTCAAATAACTGCATTCAAATGTATTACATGAAACGAGCATATTGGAATAAAAAATCGACCCACTCACTCAGCATAAATTCATAGGAATGCAGTTATTTGAGATGCGATTCAAAAACCGGTCGCAGCGTACCATCTCCCTCACTGCTTGCATACCGTAGGAACTTGCCATACCAGCTTAGACTTAGGCTTTGGCTTAGGCTTAGGTTTGGACTCAATAAACTACCAACATGCGTGCAAAATCCGAAGTTTACCTGTTGATCATGTACTGTTTCAGCCCATCCATCAACATTTGCATATCAGCTTTGAAAGCGTTTGCCGAAGCGACCAAGTCACCAACGGAACCCATAATCATAGCGAAGATTACCATACCAACCAGCGTGTCGAATATTTCGAAGACATTTTGAAAGGTTAAGTTGGGACTTGGCTGAAATTTTTTTTGTTATGTGTATAAAAATTATCGGAATTATAAAGGAATAGTGGACAATATATTGCACTATTTGGCTTGATTATTGTTGGCACTCTGTATTAGTGGTGCCAATGGAGGGCTGTTCGTTAAAGCGAAATACCTGCTGGTTTTAATAGACCAGCATTCTTGTGCAGCTTATGCAAATGCACATAAATTAGGATAAAAAAAAAGCTAAATTCGGGAAAATTAGCATAAATACGCAAGAATTCAGTTGTCCACGATGCGTTAGACAGACGTAAAAACAAAGCGTGATTCCGTGCCACAAATGGCACTAAATGGAAAACTTTTCTCAATGTGGCCTTTAATTTGACGAACTAGTAACCTGTTCTCCTAGAGTCGTCATTGTCAGTGTTGACCAATACATACTCAACGAATACTCCTTCGAGAAATTGGAGAAAGATATCCTGTGCTGTCTGAAAGTTAGTTATTGTGGAAATTAATTCCAAGTTGTTCAAGTTATCCAAGTATCTATACCCGCTACTCAGATTTTCCTTTTCATCGTCTCTCACGGCGTTGCGCGCTTTTAATGAGTATAGTGTAATAAATATTCAAATATTCAAAAAAGTTGATGAAAGCAGAAAGCGCAGAGTTTAAAACCATACAAAAACAAACATAAAAAAATACAAAGTACTCTGGAAGCATATAAAAATACTATGTACAAACATCTATGCAATAAGGTGGACGGCCGGATTCATTTAAAGCGAAATACCGGCCGGTTTTTGAAACACATGGAGCAAACCAGCATTATTATGCGGCTTATGCAAATGAACATAAATTAGAATAAAAATCGAGCTAAATTCGAGCAACTTTGCACAAATACGTAAGGATTCTGTTGTCCACGATGCGTTTCACAAACCTGCCGGGATTTCGCTTTAAACAATTTAATTCTCACTTTTCCTTCCAAAAATCGTACAATTCTTCCACGTAATCTTCACGGTGAGCGATATTTCGATCCGTTTCGTCGAAACCACATGTTTGATATCTGGATACTATCTTAGTGGCATAATTTTCATGGATTTTTTTTAAACGCTTTGTTTTAGGTAGTAACGCACCGCTTCATACGAGCGCCACTGAAATGATCTGACATTTTTCGCGCACCCATGGCGCACCTCTCGCGCGTTCTCGGCGGTCTGATTAAAAAGTTCATACGAATACGGGTTGTCTAGCGTGCGAAGGGAGATGTTTTCTTTTTACGCCTCAAGAACGTGCACCTTTATATTTTTCTTCAAGGGAGTTCAAATTCAAAGTTTGTTTGAATGTTTGGAAAGTTTGAGGATTTCGAGTGTTCGTTGCACTCCGCATCGGAATACATCGATTTCTATTCAAATTGACCAAGTTTTCGTGGTAACCGTGAAAAAGTCCAGAAGAAACACCAACCGAAAGTTTTTACAGTGTGTTACATAAGCATCAGTAATCTTCCAGAAATTGAAGGGCCAATCGTCTTGGTCCATTTCTAAAAATGAAATAAAAAATCAGCTACAATCTAATTATGAACCTAGCACTCAACCTAACTCTTAGCCGGAGCTTAGAGGTAGAGTCAGATCGCGTATGGCGACAGCACGCACACACACTGAACTATGATAACAGTAATCCCAAGTCTATGGCTGAACCTAAAACCCAACCTAAACCAAATTGGGCGGCGCTTAGGGTCTGGCCTTAAAGCGAAATGGTAGCCCCTTTGGAAAATTTGCATATGATAAGCAAAACCTATGTATACTATGCTAATTTTGTACGATCGTCCACGGCAATCGTACAAAATTAGCATAGGATACATAGGATTTGCTTATCATATGTAAATTTTCCAAAGAAGCTAGCATTTCGCTTTAACATAAGAGTCTTAAGGCACAAGAGACAATCCTGTATGTATACTCTCTAGACCTATCAGCGCCTACCTTGTCGCGTCTTATTCGCAATATCCAGTGAGATGGTGCTCAATATAAAATAGGCACACGCGTTCCAGTGGAAGAGCAGCGAACATGTGAGCACAATCTTCGCGAAGGTGATCACGAACTGGAAATCGGTTTCTTTAGAATTAAATCAGACCGCCGAGAATGTGCGAGAGGTGCGCCATGGGTGCGCGAAAAATGTCAGATCATTTTAGTGACGCTCGTATGACGCGGTGCGTTACAGGTGCGCTACGGAGGCTATATCTGGAACTGGACATCAATATACCGAGGAAACGCAGCCTTTGTGCCGCCACACTGGGCTCGAACTGCGCGTGACCCGGGCCCAAATATTGTAGGCCGCGCGCCAGCCCAGATTTCAGATTGTAAATGCGGTCGTTCACCCAGCTGCCTTTTTTGCGCGGCGGTTGCGCGACTTTCTCGGTGAGCAGCCTTTCATATTTTCAAGAGTACCCAGCGGACAACAAACTCTAAAAATTCTAAAACTATATTTATAAAATAAAACATTACCTGATATCGATGTTTCCTTTCGGCTAGATCAAAGGTATCCCTCATTCGATGCAGTTTAAACAACCGGTTGAATCTGAATTTTATTTTTAAATAGTTTTTTTTGTAGCAAAGCTCTATTACAGAAATTGAGCGTCACAGAAGTTTCGCCAGTGGCCACGAGAATAATCAGTACTTAGATAGGGTCCTTATATGGATACTAACGTTTATAAGTTTTAAATAATAATACAACCCACCTAATCAACGATATGTCGTGAAACCATAACAGAAATATATCAGTCGGGAGAATGGCAATCGTATCACATAGAAATCGGTAGCTGAATAATTAAAGCAATTAATTGTAGTTGCACTTTATATGTATTATTATAAAATACATATAAAGAAATCGAGCAAATGACTATCTGAGGCCATATTCACCACTCCGATTCCCTCGGGGAAATATTCCCTTGGGACAAAAATAGCATTCTAATGTGAGAGACGCAGAGAAAAAGACGGGGAATTCCCCATGGGGAATTGAGTGGTGAATATGGTCTCTGGACTCGTCGCCTGTTTTGCTTAGGAACACTGCGGAACGCTGTACTGGATCACGTTTGATTGAATAAGAGTTGTAATAAGGGAGCCCTACCTTCGTATATAATTCAAAATCGTGTCTATCGGCTCAGTCATCTTGACGCCATTAGCATAGAAAGCTGGAAGTGGATTATCAATCAAATAACAATGACCGCCAGTGCGGTGGGTTGCACCAAGGATACAAGAGCGCGCGCCAAACGTGCGCGAATTGTCCGCCAGTTCGGGGCGGTACACTACTCCCCAAATTGGATGTGCAGGAATTGTGCCAGAAATGTGAGAAGTACATGCAGTTCACCTTTGATATTTTGGAGATATTTAGAAACAATCCACATTTTCTAAATATAATACTGCATATCACATACCCTTTCTCGCTTGTACAACCATGTCCAATATTGCGATAATGTCCGTGACAATATTCATTTTTATCCATGTGGAATAGCTTCTGAAAGGTAAAAAAGAGTCCATAATATAAATATTCATAAACATGATATAATCGTAGCAAAGATGAAAAGTTAGCAACACTAATAATCTAAAACATATTATTTGAGAATAAGACAATAAGAACGAAAGTAAATGTAGAGAAGAAACCTAATAGGATCATACAAAAGTTGTTCGCCATGGTGATGTGCTGTTTCAGAGAGATTAAGAGATATTAAAGCGAAATGCCAGCTCCTTTGGAAAATTTGCATATGATAAGCAAATCCTATGTATCCTATGCTAATTTTGCGCGATCGTCCACGGCTATCGCGCAAAATTAGCATAGGATACATAAGGTTTGCTTATCATATGCAAATTTTCCAAAGAGGCTAGCATTTCGCTTTAAGAGGGAGAGATAGATAGATAGATAGATAGGGCGATAGAGAGAGAGGGATGGAGAGAGAGAGGGATGTAGAGAGAGCATAATAAACCATTTAATTAAGTAAATAGTAATGATGTATGTCCAATTAATCCCTTAATACTTATCATCGATGTATCTATGTATTACTTATTAGTGCGTTAAACGTGATCGCTAATTAGTTTACTCATAATCCATTATTATCTACTTATCTCTTGGCGTATTTATTGATTCCTAGTTTTTTTTGACGAGAGAAAAGAGACAAAGCGATAGATAAATACATTTCGAATGAAATTGTTTATGAATAACCAGACGGCTATTGCCGCCTAAGGCGCCTTTCAATGCTTCACAGGCAATACTTCAAAAAAGGTGTACATACTTATACGGAACGTCTGAAACGAATTGTCGGTAACTAATCTACCGAAACTGATTTCGTTTATTTGGTTTGCGAAAAGTTTACTGCTTATACCAAATCCGTGAAACGTAGTATGGATTTCGCTGCGGATTCGGTGAAACATATGAACTCTTTTGCTTTATATTAAAGCGAAATACCGGCCGATTTTTGAAACTCATCGATTGGACCAGCATTCTTTTGCAGCTTATGCAAATGAACATAAATTAGAATAAAAAATCGAGCTAAATTCGAGCAACTTTGCATAAATACGTAGGAATTCAGCTGTCCACGATGCGTTTCACAATCCGGCCGGAATTTCGCTTTAAGATTGAATGAATAATTATAATTATTGTAAAACTTACTGTCCCCGAATATCCTCGAAAACCATAAAAGTCAGGAAAAGAAGGTTGTATGTACAGCAAATTGAAACTAGAATCGACCAAAAGTAGAACAGGCTTCCTCGTTCGTTTACCGCCAAATCATAGCTGAAGTGGTTAAAGCGGTATGGCACATGATTTGTGAAATACCTTCACATATATCGTAGGCAAATTTCTGCATTGGAATGGCACCTAATTTGCATATAAGACATGTGAATGCACTAATGGAAAAAACCGTGTATCACGGCGTGCCTCGGTTATCCTTGTAAATCGATATACGAAAGGTACATCCCTTTAAACAGCTTATTTCTTGTTGAATATAGGCAACAAACTTTTGTTGCTTGCGAATTCGTCTCGCGATTTCGCCTTGATTTTCCACATCCGGTGCATGTGCAGTTCGATGCTTTTCCATGGGCATGCGCATCACATTTGAACTGTACTCGCACTAGTAAAATACGCTCATTCTGAAAGATAGAATAGGCAGAATCTTCGAGGAAAGAGCTGAGGTCATATTCACCACTCCGATTCCCTCGGGGAAATATTCCTTGGGGACAGAAAATAGCAATCTAATGTGAGACACACAGAGAAAAAACGAGGAATTCCCCGTGGAAAATTGAGTGGTAAATATGGCCACGGGAGTCGTAATAAGCTCGAAGATTCTACCTATTCAATGAAGTTACCTTCTCCCAAATGGAGCACGCGTACCAAAATTCTGAAAGATTTTTAAAGCGAAATACCGGACGGTTTTTGAAACGCTTTGTGGACAACTGAATTCTTACCTATTTATGCTAATTTTCTCAAATTTAGCTAGATTTTTTATTATAATTTATGTTCATTTGCATAAGCTGCATAAGAATGCTGTGTCAGCGATGCGTTTCAAGAACTGGCCGGTACTTCGCTTTAACAATTCATAGAAAACCCGACTGAGGAGGAAAAGGTGCTCTCTCGCTTTAATTGCACAAACAATCCAAAGAGCTGAGAAAGAATATTCTCGGAACAATACGAAAAAACCAGAATCCAGAGCGGGGAAAATCTGGCCCGAACAAGTGTTGGCCACCTACCACCTAACAATAAGTAAGGCGCTCTTCGAAGCGGCCTTGCAAGTTTAGAGTTGAATATTAAACAGTATTGTACCTACTTGAAACGTGCATATGATATACACACCCTATGTATCCTATGCAAATTTGGTGCCCGTCCGAAGCTTCCGGCACCAAGTTACATTGAATAAATAGGATATGCGTATCATATGCAAATTTCCCAAACTAGGTGCAATACCGCTTCAAATCGCCGCTCAAAAACCGAGCTTCATTTCCCTGAATTTTCCAAAGAAGATTGCACGGCCACGGTTTCCATAGTAACATCCATAATCGCGTGCGGACGTAATAATTATTTATTTATGGTCATCTATAATAGAAGATGAACATGGATTTAGACTTAAAAACGTCAAAACCAAATAAATAAATGTTTCGTAAACAAGATTAGAGAACAACGTAACTGTTAAGAATATACATCGACGTCAGCGAGAATCATCTATTCTATTATGTCATCCATCCAGATGTAAAAGTAGAACAAGTAGACGTTTTTGCCTAGAAGATTTTTGTCTCTCTCTCTCACTCTTTCCCTCTCTCTCCCCCTCTCTCTCTCGCCCTCTCTCTCGCCCCCTCTCTCTGTCTCTGTCTACTATTTCCAGAACATTCTTAATTTCGCAGAGCTTAAAATCAGGCACACGCTTTATAGTTGTAACGTAGGAGTTACTTATACTTAAGTTACTTACGTTATTCTCTCCCTCCCTATCTCTGGCTGTCTACTATAATGACTTGCTGAAAAGAAATCGACCTTTGAGAACAATTGATCGCCAAATCTTCGCCAGATTGACATCCTTCCCACACAAAAATAATCCACAAGTGTCTGGCTACAAAATAGCAAAGTCGCCGCGCACTTTTCTTTTATGCTTCGTCAGAAACCCGCCATGACGCGCACTTTTCTTTTATGCTTCGTCAGAAACCCGCCATGACGCGCACTTTTCTTTTATGCTTCGTCAGAAACCCGCCATGACGCGCACTTTTCTTTTATGCTTCGTCAGAAACCCGCCATGACGCGCACTTTTCTTTTATGCTTCGTCAGAAACCCGCCATGATGCCGCCAGGCTCTCGCGATTTTCTTGCCGCGCGCCCCTCCCTTGCTGTCTGAGTGCGGCGGGACATTTTTTGTCATTGATGTTTTCTAGAACAACTTTCACAGCTTACGCCGAGAGGCGCAACAATACAGGAACTGTTTGCCTGGGTGGGTATTCAAACAAACATTTCTGCTTTCGAGTTACAAATACTGGCGCCGCTTCTTTTCAAACGATTTTGTTTTACTCTATTTCGGCGCATTTTCAGCGCTCAGCAATTAGCAAGAGTGGATTCACGTACGTATGTTGTAACTCTACTCATGAATTGTATGTGTGCGTAATAAATTATTATTAAATTATTATACTAAGCTGTTGTAACGTAAGTCTACTAAGTTATCTCTACGTGCTCTGGCTCTGGCTCTAAGTGTAAGCTGATGAGCTCATTTGTCATCTGGAGCTCGTCGTCTAATTAATCCTAATTCTAATGGGGTTTGCAAGTATCCCAAAAATCGGTGTGATTCTGTCATTACTACCGTATTACTGCACGAAAATTGCATATATAATATGAAAAATTAAAAAAATGTTTTCGTGTAGTTCCAAGTTCCAAGATACGGTAAATTTTCAGCATACTTGGAAACCCCATTATGTACAAAAATGCACGAAGACTAGTATTCAAATTAAAAAGTCTAGTGAAAAGTCCACGCGTCCCTGACGGCTATACCTAATAGCTTCGGCTACTAAATACCGAACCAGCTAATGTATTAATCATTAATCTTTTATTTGATTATGCGCTTGAAAAAAACAAACCAGAAGCCGTGACAAAACGACAGAGTTTCAAGAACTATAGCTCAAAGCTCAAGCTATACCTCACACCATTTAGTTCGGACTTTCTACAAAGTTGAACTGATCAGAGACCGCGGGTGTTCTCGTATTCTCCCATGTAGCTCCTAGATCCTTTCTTTGTATCAAGTCTACCGCCTCTCCCCTCTCTCTGTCTCTCTATCTCTGTCTCTCTCTCTCTGTCTCTCTCTCTTTCTCTCTCTCTGTCTCTCTCTAATGTAAACATTGGTCCCATCTAGAGAGGGAGCGTAGTCTCAAATGTGTCTCCCCGCGTGTGCTCGTCCCATAAAAGTGCCCGCAATTGGCTTTTCCATAAACCGCGCCAGCCAACCATAACAGACCCTTTTGAATTGGAATATTGATCTCATAGGAGAAGATTTATTGCCTCTCCTTTTTTTAGTGTTGATGAAAACAGACTGACTAATGAGAGAAAAGTTCCATAGCTTTTCTTACGCTTTTTGGCTGTCCTGCATCAGAGGCCATATTCACCACTCAATTCCCGATGGGGAATTCCCCGTCTACGTGTCTTATATTAGAATGTTATTTTCTGTCCCCAGGGAATATTTCCCCGAGGGAATCGGAGTGATGAATATGGCCTCAGAACTGCCATAACAGACCCTTTTGAATTGAATATTGATCTTCTGGTCCTAGGAGAAGATTTGTTGCCGATGATTTTTCATTCCGTACTGAAATTACAGAAAATTCACAAAAGCATTTTTGTGCTGGGCCCGATTATGAGTTAATCTCAAAAACCCTTTGATTTGTATATTGATCTCTTCGAAACTTCACGCGGAAGATTTATCGCCCATGCTTTTATCCGATGACTTACTAAGAGAAAACATCGTTGTCAATTTTTTTCGGTCAAACCGCTTTCGTTATGCTTTGTCAAACATGCTTTCTGAAAACAGTCTGCCTAATAAGAGAAAAAGCATCGCGTTTTCTTTGATGGCAAAGTTTTTAAGTTTTTTTTTTTGGTTTTTACATTCTAAAAATATTATTGCCGATAATTTTTCGTGTCTTCATGAAAACTGAAAGCTAACAATAAGGGAAAAATTCTGTTATCTTCCGTCCTATTTTTCGTCTATCAGTATCATATCAAAATCACTTTATGTACTTATTTTCCGTGGGACCCAACCACGGGACCCAATTTAACCAGGCGAACATAGAAAACAGAGAAACCCATTTGGCGACGGTTCACGCTTTCTCGTGGTACAAACCATTAATTGGCGATCTTGTCGTGAACAAGTTTTGTCGAAAACCGTTCTCAACTGGTCACCAAATGGTCAGTGAACGGTCACCAAAACAAACGGTTTTTGTTGGCGACAACCACTTGACTTGGTATCTTTTTCTTATGGACGTATTGTTTATCTTTAAAAAATGTTGGACATACGTATTGCGTTGGGACCCAATCATAATTCAGTTTGCAAATTCTGCAAGAAATAAATAAATATACTGTAAAGATTTACGGTACATTCGCACGTAATTATCAGACAATTAACACACTTGCGCGCTAATTGCTCTCCCACAGTGTGTATGTGCGTAATTGTCTTAATTTGGGGACCCCCTGATTTTGGCAGCTTGCCAAAACCGAACAGCTGGGTCCAAACACAAACTACGAAAAATTTCACATTTTTTTGAATTTCCGTTTCCATTTTTTATATTATATCCTTTATGTTTTCGTCCTAGTTTTTTTATAATTATTTTTAAGATTAAATTAATTGCTTTTTAAGTAATAAGAATAAATTAGTATATTTTCAAGAATAGAGGCCCTATAATGACAACAGCTAGCTGTGAATAATTTGTACATAAAATGCGTTCCGTTTTCACCATCTGCCCTTTTCTGGGAATATTGAATATTCTTCTTCGAGCTTGGTATTTTTTTTATATATGCTTTATTTTATTTTATTTTTTATTTTATTTATTTTTGTTCTTCCTTTTTTTGAAACTTATTCCGTTTCTCGTTATTTATCATATCTTTCGTTATCTTATCTTATCAGGCTGTGTAAGCAGTGCTTCCATCAAATTCGATGTAGTTTTCTATTGTTTCCATTAGTAAGGTTATTTGATTTTTTTCTATGTTTCTTTTTTTTTTTTTTTTTTTTTTTTTTTTTTTTTTTTTTTTTTTTTTTTTTTTTTTTTTTTTTTTTTTTTTTTTGTTTTTTTTTTTTTTCGAGCTTAAAGCGAAATACCGGCCGGTTTTTGAAACGCATCTCAAATACTTGCATTCCTACGCATTTATGCAAAGTGGGGTCTAGTTTTTATTCTAATTTATGTTCATTTGCATAAGCTACATAAGAACGTTGGTATACTCGATGTGTTTCAAGAACCGGCCGGTAGTTAGCTCTGATTTCTTTAAAGTTGTTATATAAATACGGTTAATTTAATCCCTTTGTCAAAGTCCCAGAAGTTTCGACTTTCATATCTCTGATAATTGCATACTAATTATCTAAAAAAGCTACATTTGGCCATAGTACGGTAATGACCCCAGTAAATAGTTACGTCTATCCATAGTACAGTTAATTTAACAGACATTACCCCAATTTAATTGTCATGTTTGTGTCATATTTCGCTCAACAGATGAGTTTAGAATACCTGGAATAGCCCTATTGCGTAACATATTTTTGGCGAACTGCCCCAGACTCGGGTTTTTGGCGCGCAAAATTGAATCCTTTTGAGCTTTTACTTTCGTAAACACTACCATTTCGTTTTTAAAGCGAGATACCGGCCGGTTTTTGAAACGTATCGTGGGCAACTGAATTCTCACGTATTTATGCAAATTTGCTCGAATTTAGCTCGATTTTTTATTCTAATTTATGCTCATTTGCACGCTGCATAAGAATGCTCGTTTACTCGATGTGTTTCAAAAACCGGCCGGTATTTCGCTTTAAAAAAACACTGAAGCTTCACTGGTCCTGGATGCCAAAATTGAGACCTTTTTTTAAATTTGACTTGGGGAGATTTCTCCCTATGTGTTCTATTAATTACACATTATTCTATTTCGAAATCTCTATTAAAACTTGTTTATCGTCCTTTTTTGAATATAATTAGGGCCCAAGCCCCAAAGGGCTTCTGAGTATTTCGTAAGCTCAACCTTGGTCCTAGGTTCGCACTTTTGAAAAAACGACGGTCTTTGGCTCGTTGGTTGAGCTATTTTAGACTTCATGGGTCGTCTCTCCCTTTCTTCCTTTCTCACACCCCCTCTTCTCTCTCTCTCTCGTCTCTCTCTCTCTCTCTCTCGCTCCCTCTCTCTCGCTCCCTCTCTCTCTCATCTCTTTCTCTCTCTCCCTCTCATCTCTCTAAACTTTCCCATTCAAAGTGGCCTCACGGGCCGCGGCTTCACCTTACAATTCTTCTTTTTTTCATTTTTTTTCCCTCAATTCAACTCCTCACTCCGCTTTAAAATATATTTCTTCGTTCTATACACCTTTGCCTTTGAACCTATTTTTAGAGGGCCAGGCTCACGAAAAAGTTTTTTTATGATTCGGGTACGATATTTCTGGCTGGTGTTATTTTTAACTTGCCTGTCTCTTATTTTTGTTGGATATTTGTAACTCTAACTCTTTTATGTTTTCTTTTTCTTCCGCAGAGGTTCTGAGCAGAGTGGTAGACGAGTTCCTGTTTTAATTGTCAGCGAATGGATTCTTTTTTTCGAAAACTTTAGAGTCAATAATATTAATGTTTTGTTCACATGTTTAATATTCTTTACTTTAGTATTTATTTTTTAAGCTTATTAATTAATAATAATATATTTCAACAATTTTCTAACATTCTCTGGTATCCTCCTTTTATGTTTACATTCTGAATATTCAACTAATTAAATATTTTCGAGAATAGGGATGAAAATAAATTTAATTAAAATTTACATATTAAACTTTGTATACATATTTTTCACTTTATCATTATATGAGTTAAATGTAGTCTCTAATTAAATTGTTTATTAAACTTTGTTGAATTTTTTTAAATACATTGTTTTTGTTATAATAATTTGAGTTATCCTGTTTGTGTAAAGTATGCTGATTATTTTTCGTGAATCACTATGACTATGACTTTGATTTGATGATGCGCGGTGAAAAATATACGGTGAGCCTACTTCTCGCTGCGTGCCTCGTCCAGCGTGCTTTTTGTTGTAAATTATTGGTATTACTCTGCTGCATTATTTTTTTTATTTTGAATTTTCCGAGTACTATACGTTTTTTAATGCTATATGACACGTGGTTTTGGGACGTAAGATGGACAAATTCATCCCTGCAAGTTCCCATGTGTGTCGAAAGCGCACATCTTGCGTAGAATTCTTGGGAATGCATGTGCAGTATAATCCGCGTGCTACCGCTTTAAAATAATATTTTTGCAGGAAATGTATATGTGGAGGTTCAAGTGACAAGAAGCAATCATGACGATCTCCTACAACTTGGATGTAGTGCAAACGGGTGGAATTATGGGGTCAGTTCAAGTTATACTATTTTTCAGGTAACAGCCCGCTTTACATTTTAGAGCTATATAACAGCCGGTTTCTGAAATATGTGTTGGGTGTTGGACTCTGTATTGTTGGGTATGAAAATAACTGCGCGATGTTTTAGTATAATTATATTCATTTCCATTCAACATATACACATGGGAATGCAGTTGTCCAACGTACGTTTCCAAAACCGGCTGTTATATCGCTTTAAAGAGGTGGCCCGATGCGTTTTGCGTTCATCTTACTGTAAATAGTCAATGGTCACCTTCACTTGTGGTGGTTAACTAATTAACAAACAACTAACATTAGGGGGTTTTGAGCTAGCGGGAATCGAACCCGCGTCTTTGGATTGCTGGTCTCCTACGTTAGCCACTAGGCTATCTATCATCTATTCATCTCGTTTAGCTTCCTCAAACTGCTGCTCCGATGGCGTGGCAGTATATGGAAGTCGGTGCTCAAGGAGCTTTTTTTCTACGCTCTTGCCTTCGGAGTCGTCAGTTTCATCTACAGATCGGAGCACTTTCTCACGGAGGAAAATCGGCTGTGAGTCTATTTTGCGTTTTTAATTTTTTTCCTCGCTTGAACATTTTAACTGCGCAGCTGCCGAAACTTTCGCGGATTTGCGTTACTGCGCTGCGCGGTAGCTCACTCCACCATGTTTTATTATTTGTTACTTCACCGCGCACTTATCCGCTTACGCGGGTAACTGCGCGGGTCGCGGATAGCTACGCGCTCGTTCACAAAAGCACGGCTAGCTACGCGCGCGTCTCCGTGTCCTATTTCGTAGCGGGAGTACTAAAAGATGTGCAATTCCAGTTGGCGCACTTGCGGCGCACTTTTTTATGCGCCATATGTGCGCCAATTGTGCGGCAAGTTGAAGTGCACCTTTCGCGCACCGTAGAGGGGGTGCGCCTTGATTATCAATTTTTTTATGTATACATATTTACAGTGCCTGGGACAACATCACTGCCTTATTCGACCAAAAACTCGACTATATTCCGCTCACGTTTATGCTCGGTTTCTATGTAACGATTATTGTGGGACGGTGGAATGATATTTTCAACAACGTCGGATGGATTGATAAGTGAGTTTCTGATCGAGTTTCTAAGGGAGTTTCGGAAGCTCGAAACTGGATTTTCGGAAACTCGAAACTGGGCGAAACCGAAGCTGGGCGAAATTGCGCACTAAGCAAATTCAGTTGAAAGGAAGGATACATTTCGACAAATTTGCCTTTTTTCTCCAAATTCGAGTGCATTTTTTTCCGTTGTGAAATCTGTGCTCATGAGCTGCCCTTACCTGGTACGGAAAAGGTGAGCCGGTGAGCGGCCCCAGATTGACGCCAATCTGGCTATTAATTTTCTGAGTTTGCCGATGAGTGAAGTTCTAGAAAGACGTGGTAGCTGCTTAGGTGCCACACTGGTGCCAAATGGAAGCCACTTGCAACGGTGCACGTAGGTAGTGTTTCTTTCTAATGCGAGGCGTCCAGTCAGTCCAGTGCTTCGATAGAAAAAACTAAAAGTAATGATACGTGTACTGTACTTTTTTTTTGAATTTTATTTTCAGCACCGCGTTGGTTATGTCGACCTATCTTCGTGGTGGTGATGAAAAGAGTAGAATGTTACGGCGGAATGTCATACGATATGTGGTGCTAATGCAAGTGAGTGCATACTGTAATTTGCATAATGTATACTGTATAGTGATACTGTATTTTGATAACTGTATATTGTATACTGTATATTTTTGTATATTGTATACTGTATAGTTATACTGTATTTTGATAACTGTATGTTTGTATATTGTATATTAGCGAGTACTTTGTGTGTGCTATTGCATTATCGACAGCGATCAATGTACTATAGTTTATTACTAAAGGGAATGTATCTCACTTTTTTTACTGATTATTGATTGATTATTTAGGTATTGATCTTCCGCGATATTAGCATGCAAGTGCGGAAGAGATTCCCGACGTTAGAGACATTGGTGGCTGCGGGTAAGTGATTGTTTTATTGAATATACTGTAATTCATATCCTGCAGTTTATATCGAAAACTGTAATTTGCACTTGAGTACCATTCTATAGTGTTAATAACATACTGTGCGTATTTAAAGCGATATGACACATGGTTTGCGAAACATGTGTTCTTGAACAACTGCATTCCCATGTATTGTATGGAAAGTGTGTGCAATTTTGACAATGGGCGGTTTTCGAAATATATTACATGCTCCAATAAGTGCTTCACAAGCCACGTACCATACCACTTTAAAAGGATAAACTTATATATTTAAAGGGATAATGACTGAAGGCGAAAAGCAGAAATACGACGAATTGAATATGAAGTTCAACAAGTATTTCCTACCGATTCAATGGGCCTATGCTCTGCTATTCGAAGCGAGGCAGAGTGGTAAACTATCAGCGGATCTGATGCTTAACGAGATCATTAAGGTAATGTCGTAAGGCTCAGGTCTCAGGTGAAGGTAAAAATGTTATTTTATTTATTTGTTTATTTATTAAATACACCAAAAGGTGTGCTCCGAGGATGAAAATAAAACAAACATGTAAACGCAAGCATCAATGAATCAATAGGTGCATAGATTAGTCAATTATTAGTGAATATATAGGAATGAATATTTTAGGTAGTAAATAAGAAATAAAAATGAAATACGTTAAGTAATTGACTACTTACAATTAGTTTTATAATTATTGTTTCAATTTTTCAGCATATCACCGAGTTTCGTAATGGTCTACAACGGTTGTTGAACTATGACTGGGTGCCGATCCCGCTTGTCTATCCACAGGTCTTGTCTATTTCTGAGTCGGGCAATTTGCAGCTTTCCAGAGTATTGTTAAAGCGAAATGCCTGCTCCTTTGGAAAATTTGCATATGATAAGCAAATCCTATGTATCATATGCTAATTTTGTACGATCGTCCACGGCAATCGTACAAAATTAGCATAGGATACATAGGATTTGCTTATCATATGCAAATTTTCCAAAGGAGCTGGCATTTCGCTTTAAAGCAAAATAACGGCCGGTTTTGAAACGCATCGTGGACAACTGAATTCTTTCGTATTTGTGCTAATTTACTCGAATTTAGCTCGATTTTTTTATTCTAATTTATGTTCATTTGCATAAGCTGCATAAGAATGCAGGTGTCCACGTGCGTTTCTAGAGCCGGCCGGTATTTCGCTTTAATTAACCTACATAGTTATTGGTTAGTCTGATGTACTGTAGTGCGCCGTGCAAGAAAGTCGCCAACATCTCGGGTTCTCACCGCGCGCCGTGTTTGCGCTAGACCCTCGCCGCGCACCTCCCGACTTTATCGAGTAAACCCAAACTTTTTCAGGTAGTTTTCCTGGCTGTCCGGTCCTACTTCTTCATATGTTTGATTGCGCGACAGAGCGTGATGATAGATGGAGAAGTGCCAAAAGACGGGAATAAGGTGTGTTTTAATATCAATCTTATGAAAAATTATATTATTTATTTTGTCCAGAAGAGTATGTCTCCAATGGGGGAGGTCCTTAGTTAGCGATTGGATTTACAGTGAACACTAAACACACTCACGAGGTTATAGAGAATCAGATAGTAGTGGGTATAATAGAAGTGATCATTTCCCCTGAGGGAAGTTGAAATACGCAGAATATACAGTGGAAACATTTGCCGCAAGCTTGGTAACGGGATCATCCTAACTTTTAAATATTTATGTGTATACTGTATTTTATATGCTTTATATATCCTTGTTTCATGTTGTGAAACTGTCTATATATTTGCTTTCAGTTCTACCCCACAGTGCCTTTCATAATGACTGCGTTGCAGTTTATTTTCTATGTTGGATGGATGAAAGTGAGTGTTAAATTTGTGTGATACCGTAACTCTAAAGTTTTTGTAATCGCTGCGCACTGGCTGCGCAAAAAAGTGGGCCGCTACTAGGGCGGTGTATCCCTAGAGGGGCGCTAGAGGATGGGTGCGCGCCTTCCAGTCGGCCCGCATATGGCGCACAAGTGGCGCACATGCCGTCAAAATAAAAGCTAAAATATTTTGTTTAGGTCGCCGAGAATCTGATGAATCCCCTTGGTGAAGACGATGACGATTTCGAATGCAATTTCTTGATTGATAGGAATCTGGCCGTGAGTAATTACTATCTAACCTTGTAATTATCAGATAATTAACTTTATAATTATCAGATAATTAACTTTATAATTATCAGATAATTAACTTTATAATTATCATATTTCCTTCCGCGTTTTCAGCAACACGTTCCCTGTTTTTCCCGGTTTTCCGACTGTGGGTGAAACTGTTACGGTGTGCCACCAAGGTTTTTTTGGTGTGCGGTGATGAAAACTTGTGCGCATGCTTGTCGCTGCGGTCCTTTTTTTCGCGCAGCCTACACCCAGCAGGTTTTCTCCATGCGCCATTTTCAGAATTCTCTCTGAGCTTTATTTTCGTTTAACTTGTACAAGCTCGCCTTTATTATTAGGCAAATTACACTTTACTTTTTTTTAGGTTGGTCTGACCATAGTTGATGAGACATATAACAACCCTCCACTACAACAAAAGGACATATTCTGGGCGGAAAAGGTCAGTTATCCAGTTTATTATTCATTGTACATATACTAGACGGCTACGCCGCCTGAGGCGTCTTTCCATACTTATGAAACTTTCTATAACGTAGATGAAAATCTTACGACTGAAGACATACATCGTTCTTTTTCATGGGAATATTATAAGTTGAGCTGCGGCACTCTTTTATATCCGAAGCGGAACAATTTATTCTAATTCTACTTCCGTAACGTGAGTGCTAGCGCACGGTACAGTTACTCTTTTATATAATAAGAAAGATAACCACGTTAATATCGTATTGTGCATTGACACTCTATTCAATACAAATTGATAAAATCTGACAATGTTGGGGTATTTTTTACTATTACCGCTTGGGAGGCATTATAAATGGTAATTTACCTATGCTCAGTGTTGTCAGAATTGATTATTGAAAGATTGATTATTGATGATTAGCCATAATTTAGTTATATTTTTTTAGATCGAACCTTTATACTCGGCCGACACTGCGGGCAAACATTTAAATGTTTTAATGGGCTCTGTGGCGCAAATAGAGTAAGTTTTTATAATTGTTATCTTTATAACAATATAACCCGGTTCACTTTATCTTATCTTTATCTTTATAACAATGAAAATTATTCTTTTGTCCAGCTATTGACCTGTTTGGAACCAAATCCTCATCTAGTTATTTCTTGATGAGTTAGTAATGATTACTTTGTAAATTTATAAAATGTGCATTTCAATTTCAACGTATGTTAAGCTTACAGTACTTTCTCTTAAATGCAGCTCCTAGTTACACATGTATTATATGCCAATTTGGATGCACCCCTGGTCATTTCGGGCACATAATGGAGCATAATTTACATGTAAAACCTGGGAATGTACTTGGAAAACCACATGTCATACCGCTTTAATAAATAAATAAAGTTGTGTCAGACCAACCGAGGATGAAGTAGTGATGATGCCCCATTGCGACACCGAGGTTGACGTGGATTGCTCGTTCGATTATGGAGATGGGACAAAGTTATTACCGCGGGGAATTTCGGTAAGCACTGGCGAACCTTTGGCTTTTGTGCCGCACACAAGTTGGATGGTGGGTGGAGGAACGGACCACCTTGCCCTGGACCGGACTGCTCAGTGCGCGGTCTTCAGCTAGGAGATTAAGTCGCGCACGTATGGCGCGCTCCTGGCTCACCGATTTGTAGTTAAAGGGACAGGCCCATCAAAGTAAACCTATATTTACGATACGTCCATAGTGACTATCAAGCATTTTTATTACAATATTTACAAACTAAATTTCACATTTATTTGCCACGGAAAACTTTTTTCCGATGCGCTCAGCTCAAATGTATACCGTAAAGCCGCAAATATCCTTGTCGTCAATGCAAATTTATCGTGAAATTATAATGCGATTAAAATTTGCATATATAGCTTTGAATCTGCAGTTTTATGGTATACATATGCGTTGAGCGCATTGGAAAAAGTTGTCTAGGGCGAATAATGGTGAAATTTAGTTTGTATATATTGTAATAAAAATGCTTGATAGTCATTATGAACGTATCGTAAATATAGGTTTATTTTGATGGGCCTGTCCCTTTAAGCATTTCCGGAAAAAATGGTCGGAACGCTTGTACGGGTGCCCACTGGAACAGTGGTTGTATTTTTGCACTACGAGGTTTCTAAACTCAACTACTACTGTACATTTAAGAACTGGCACTTAACGCGAAATACCGGCCGGTTTTTGAAACGCATCGGAGTACACCAGCTTTCTTATACAGCTTATGCAAATGACCATAAATTCGTATAAAAAAATCGAGCTAAGTTCTAGTAAATTTGCATGAATACATAAGAATGCAGTTGTACACGATGCCTTTCAAAAACCGGCCGGTATTTCGCTTTAAATTTCGCTTTCAATTTCGCTTTAAAAAACTTTTTCCAGGTTGTCTCGGTGAATCGTGCCATGGGTTCAAAAAGCTCGCTTGCGTCTCGTCGAAATGGCTTTCTGGAAAGTGTGAAGAACAAATTTAGCAGGTTTGTTGATAATTTATGTAGATGTGTACCTTAGACACCTTATTTTATTTTACGTAATTTTATTTTTATTGCAAAAAGGGTAATAGAAGGCTCTAAGTACGATACGCGTCTGAGTATTGATCCAGTGATCCAGCGTTGGTGCCTTTAAAGCAAAATGCTAGCCCCTTTGGAAATTTTGCATATGATAAGCAAATCCTATGTATCCTATGCTAATTTTGTACGATTGGCCGTGGACGATCGTACAAAATTAGCATAGGATACATAGGATTTGCTTATCATATGCAAATTTTCCAAAGGGGCTAGCATTTCGCTTTAAATAAATAAATGTTTTACGCTTCAAGAGCGTGCACCTTTATTCAAGGGTGAAAGTACAGTTTATTAGCTTATGACATGTTCCGCTGAGCGGTAGGCGACGAGTTCCAGATGAAAAATTGCCTTGGATGCAGCATGCGGGTTCGGCCAGCTCTAGGGTTTTTTGTTTTCGGTAAATAAGCAATTTACTAGCAGAATACTCAGATTATTTTCCTCATTAGTGATTAGAGTCTTTAAAGGATCGCAGTCACTCCAAAATCATCATTTTGCTTCGAGTTTATTTGAACTTAGTAAAGAATAAAGAAAAATACTTTACCAAAACCGAATAATTTGAATTCCAACTCATTGTCAGGGGGTGAACAAGTAGAAAAGTAGTTCTAATTAACTACCGCGGGATTATGAAACGTGTAGTGATATGCCTGCAGACCCTTGCAGTATATGTAAAGATATAATATGCAGATATCTTACGAAATAATTTGCATACTTCCGATCGGGAAGCAGCTTTATGAACACGTTTCGTGATCCTGCGGTAGTTAAGTATGAACTACTTTTCTACTTGTTCACTCCCTGAGTTGGAATTCAAATTATTCGGTTTTGGTAAAGTATTTGTCTCTATTCTTTACTAAATAGAAGTAAATTCGAAGAAAAACGACGATTTTGTAGTGACTGCGATCCTTTAAGCTGATCTTACAGAGACTCAAACCGAATTTTGCGACCGAACCGCCTGCATCTGTCGCGCAACTCGCTGAATACACCGGATAGTAGACAGGTATGTGAAGTAACTGGCTGATTTAAGCTTATTATACTTGTGAATCGCCGCACAGTCGCGCACAAACGAGTATGGGCCGCAGCTGTAGCGCCAAGCGGTGCGTCGTAGTTAGACATTCTATGGAATTTCAAATTCTCAAATAAGCGTGGCCGAAAAAGGTTATTGCCAGCCGGAATCGAACCCTCGTCTTTCGTTTAGCAGGCCGGTGTGTTAGCCACTACGCTACCGTCGCCCTAGAATCGATTTCCTGTCTATACATTAAACGCCATTACAGAATGGCAGTACATTCGATATAATGGACGAATTGGTTCACGCTTCGGAAAAGGACAAAGACCGACGCCAAATGGACACACTGACGCCTGATGGTATGTGAAATTTACTATTACCATCTTGCAATTAGGGTACCTTACCATCTTAGCTGTTAGCATCTTAGGGTACCTTACCATCTTAGCTGTTAGCATCTTAGGGTACCTTACCATCTTAGCTGTTAGCATCTTAGGGTACCTTACCATCTTAGCTGTTAGCATCTTAGGGTACCTTACCATCTTAGCTGTTAGCATCTTAGGGTACCTTATGGTTTCGCTATTTCCTAGCCACTACCTCAAAAAAGTCAATTTGTGCCTTCGACTCGTTGAACCAATAAACATTATCGTAAAATTTTATATAGACCATCAAGTACCATCAAATTCAAACAAATAAAATATTTTTTTGATTGAATGATTGAATGCGGTCAAAGTATCGCTTAAATTCTACGCAAATTTGGTGTGCTGAAACTAATGCTCATAAAGATAAAGTTCAAATTGTTTGCCAACCAGCCAACACGATTCACTTATGAAAACGCGCAGTGTCGCAATACACTATGGTACGAAATCCAGTAAACGTTTCTATTTTTCAATTCAGTCGCAGAACTGTCGCCGCGGACGCCGTCGCGGCGATCGCCGATCGCAGACGACGTCGTGATGCCGTCGGTTCCGGAAGAAGACGAAGAACATCAGAGGACTCGAACCAGCGTCGATCTGGCCAAGTGGAGGCAGATGCAGAACGAGGAGAGCGAAAAGAAATAGAGAGGTAGGGAGAGAGAGAGAGATATAGAGAGAGATAGGAGAGTTAGTGAGGAAGAGTGATGGTTTGAGATCTAGGATATTTTTCGTTGATCTGTTCCTATATGAACCTGCCTCATCTAGTTTCTAGCGAAGTACCGGCCAGTTTCTGAAACGCGTCGTGGAGAACTGAATTCCTGCGTATTTATGCTAAGTTACTCGAATTTAGCTCAATTTTCTATTATAATTTATGTTGATTTGCATAGGCTGTATAAGAATGCTGGTGTGCTCGGTGTTTCAAAAACCGGCAGGTATTTCGCTTTACATCTTTAATTCGACTTAGTAGTGCATATGTTTACTATATGGAGGTGAAGATGCAAATTTGTCCCCTCTAGATTTTCTTACTTATCGATTTTATTTTATGATTTAATAGGTCCCAATTTTCGGAGATTTCTCTCAATAACAATGCATAGTGTAGTAATAAAGTCCGCGAGGCAATAAACTGCGTATTTCGAAAGAACTTACAACATTTGCTATTGAAGGTTTGGTGGAAATTCACATTGTTGTTTGATATTCAAACGTGTTGTTCGTTTTATATAACTTTTATTTCTATTGATGTTTTGTTACCGAACACTTTATTAGATTTTCTATTATTGGAATTGTATTTTATTAATATAGGATCTATAACCGAGCATTCATGAGGAGAAAATTTCATAAAGCGAAATAGCGGCCGGTTTTTGAAAGAACACTTGCATTTTATGCCGCTTATGCAAATGAACATAAATTAGAATAAAAAATCGAGCTAAATTCGAGCAAATTAACATAAATACCTAAGGATCACTTAGGCACGATGCGTTTCAGAAACCGGCCGGTATTTCGCTTTGACGTTGAATCCATGAATATATATTGTTTGCAATCCCGTGCTAACTGGTACTTGGTCTGTGAAACGTATGCTCGGCAGTTTCATTCCGATGTATTGTATGCAAATTTTGTTCCAGAAGATCAAATATTGCATACAATACATGTGTGTCAGGAATATAATTCTAAACCACATACCATATCGCTTTAAAGGAGCTCTATTCCCTCGCCACTGTGTTCTCTGTTCTTCTACTGCACGTTTCCCGCGAAACAAAAATAAAACCCGTGTTTCCTGGCAGGCTAACACCCAATCCCACGCAATAAGAAAAGTCGCAATGTTTCCTGACAGATTAGCCAATCATGTCCCGCAATTAAACATTAGGCAAGGCCTTGTGTGATTAGCGCTCGCAATAAGGACGGAATCCCGCGTTTCCCGCTTGTTTGGGAGGAAACGCGGGATCACGATTACCGCTAAACTGCGAATGAGGAACATAGATGGTGAATATGTCCCGAGCTCATGTAATTTACCAATTTACGCGTATATATGTTGATTTCTATCACTTATCATTTGTTGCATTAATTATATGTACGGGAGCAGGAGCTTTATTATTATGATCAAATATTATTGGTATACGTTGTTTTATAGTAAGCGTTTTATATGCATAAGCAATGGATCAATAATTTACTAATTTTGTGTAATGAATGGTTAGATTTGATGTTTATACTAACAAGTAGTTAATTCTAAAAAAAAATAGTTTTTGAATTTCGTGGAACTCTCAGTTTTCGGTGAATACATAACTTAAAGCGAAATACCGGCCGGTTTTTGAAACACCGTGTAGACAGCATTCTTATGCAGCTTATGCAAATGAAAATAAATTAGTATAAAAATTAGCTAAATTCGAGCAAATTAGCATAACTGCGTACGACTGCGTAAGAATTCAGTTGTCAATGATGCGCTTCAAAAACCGGACGGTATTTCGCTTTAAAGTTATGAAGCGTATAGCGATAATTTGATATGTTGTTACTTGCATTTTTACACATGTGCATGATCAATTATGGATCTTGAATTTTTTTCATCTTACTAATTCCCTGAATAAACAGTTCACTTTTTATCTAATCCTGCATCGTTTTTCGTTCAGTCGCCGCGTTAGAACCTCGCCGTGCCAAATGAGCGCCAGGCTTTCGCCGCGCATGACTTGAGTTTCGTCAGTGTAGTAAGAGGGGACCATGAAGCCTCATGTTGTTAGAAACGAAGCTAATTTCGAAAACACAAATGTATTTCGCCATAAATAAGGTGGCGTCATGTATTACCTTGAGTTGGATGATTGCACAAATGAGGATGAAACGACATTGGTCATAATCATCCCTTTCGATCTTTCTCTCCCTTTCTCTCCCCTTCCCTTTCTCTCACTTCTCTCTCTCTCTGTCCATCTCTCCATCTCTCTCTCTCTCTCCCTCTCTCTCTCTCTCCATCTCTCTCTCTCTCTCTCTCTTCTGTTGCTTCTCCCAAATTGCCTAGAATGACTCATGAATTCTGGAAATGCAAATGTGGTGAGAGGATTTAGACATAGAGAGAAGGAGATATAGTACATCTAAGGAGAGACCAGACACAAAATGAAAGAAATGTAGGTTATGAATGGAGAGACTCCAGACGCCAACGCCATGTTGAATACATCTGAAGAAAGAAAGAAATATGCTGGGACACGGACCCTCGTCTGCCCGGTAAAGGCCCGGACTCATCAAAATGGCCCCGGGCTCTGTTCATGTTCATGTCTCTAGCTGGGCAGTACATGTGTTACATGCACACGACAACGTGCTGACAATTTTTGTATAATATATTTATTTTTTTGTCTCGTGTAAAGACCCCGGACTAGTTTCCTGCTTTTATGTAAAATGGTAGTAGAAATATGTAGGGTGTGAAACTGTGAACTTATATTTATATAACAAGCGTGGACCTCCTAGTTTATGCTACTTGTACAGTACTCACTCAGTTAATATGGTGCTGGTAATCCTAACTAAACTTACGGTAGCTTTAACTTGGGGGATATTTCCATTGAACGTTCGCGAATGTGGAAAGTGCGAGTCTAATTGCAGGGCACGAGTCTCAGAACGAAGACACAAACTGCACCGATTTTTCGTTGAGCGTGAAGGTCTGCATCGGTTTTGCACCGTGCTATACATGGAATTCCGCGAAGTGCACTGGAATTAGACTTTTGCACTCTCCGCGTTTGCGAATGTGCACTGAAAAACTCTATCAGTAGGGTGCTGCATACTAATACGGTTTTTGCTACAGTTAGTTTCCATAGAGATTGTCGGAAAGTTTTGATTTTTAGGTAATTTTCTCCTTTTAAGTTCAATTCCAAAATGTGATATTTATGTGAAAAGTTGACTATTTTCTACAAGAAGGTCAAGTAAGTGAAGCTACATAATGTCATAATTTATATGTCATTGCAACTTGCACCCCATTCGATGCAAGTCAAACTACACTGTCAATCCCTTTAAAGTTATGTGCTCTAGGTAAAATTAGAAGTACGATACGAACACGGACACTCTACACGGGGGGTTGTTCCCTTTAACTTTAAAGCGAAATACCGGTCGGTTTATGAAACGCATCGTGGCTATCTAAATTCTTACGTATTTATGCTAATTTGCTAGAATTTAGCTTCATTTTTTATTCTAATTTATGTTAATTTGCATGAGCTGCATAAGAATGCTGCTCTACTCGATGAGTTTCAAAAACCGGCCGGTGTTTCCCTTTAAATGATTCTCGTGTGCGTTCATATTTTATGGCCAATTCCTACTGGACTCTGTAATTGGACTATGTATTTCCCTCAGACGAAAGTCATTAAATTGCGAAATAAGTCAGAAAGGCATGTGCATGACAGCTCTCTTACTTTACTAGAAATTTACTATTACATTCCTGGTCCTTTTTCATTCGGCCCTTTGTCTTTGTCTTCTCCGACTTTTAATTTAAAGCGAAATACCGGCCGGTTTTTGAAACGCATCGTGGTCAACTGAATTCTTGTGTATGCAAATGAGCATAATTATAATAAAAAAACCGACCCAATTCGACCCCCACTTTGCATAAATACATACGAATGGGGTCTCGATGTATGGCAAAAATTGCCGATTTTTGCTTCCAAGTATGGCTTTAATTACCGTAGATTGGCACTACACGAGAACAACTACAGACCGCCAAAAAATGGTCCCGCGGAGGTAGCCACAGGACTATTTTCTTCGAGCGTGCATAAACTGTGCATTTTCGCCTCCTCTAGTATTATCAATGGTGCATTTTCTAACTTTCAAAGGTGTATGCAAAATCGTACACGGGATGCACATTTGATACTTGGAAGCAAAATGCGCTGTTTTTGCAATACATCGAGACCCCAGAATGCACACGATGCGTTCGATTTAGCACTGTTTTAACCAAGCAGCACAGTTTTTAAAATTTTGGAACATTACGAACATTACGTGCGAACATTACATACACCCTTGCCCTTAGTACTTTTTGGGATCTAATAATCTATTGCCCTAAATGAGGCCACGCCAGCTTGATATAACATGATTGACCAAAAGTACAATTGCGAGAGCTCATTTTACAAATGGATGTTCTTTTTTTGGTGAACAAGAAAAAAAATGTTGAACAAGGAAAGGAAGGAAAAAAGAGAGAGAGAGAGAGAAGGGAGAGAGAGAGAGAGAGAGAGAGAGAGAGAGAGAGAGAGAGAGAAGGGAGGGACAGAAAATAGAGAGAGAACATTGAAACATTGACAAACACAAATTAGAATAATGCCCTTTCTCTCTCGCTCCCGAAAGAATTGAAATTGAAAATGGACATGCAACTCTCCTTCGAATCGTACAAAGCGGTACGGTGGGTGGTTTGTGAAACTGTTACTCGACCACTGCATTTCCATGTATTATATGCAAATATCTCACAGAATGGAACACATTGAATAATACAGGAGAGTGTAATTGTCCAGTCCATAGCACGCTTGACAAAACATTTATTTATTTATTAAATAACACCGAGGCCTATTAAAACATGTGCCACACGGCTTTCAGATAAATTTCCATACCTTTATATGGTAATGCGTTCTAATATTCAACGATCTTTGACCATTTTCCTATTATTGCCTGAAGTCAAAAGAGTGACCAAAGGCACAAAAGGCGTCAGAGTGACCACACAAGCGTTTTTGCTGTCTGTTTTCATTCCTCTCTCTCTCTCTCTCCCTCTCTCTCAATGTTTCTCATTCTCTCTCTCTCTCTCTTGTTTAATCTCATTCTCTTTTTTTTGTGATCGCATCAATGCCAAATCGCTTTTTTTTGCAGACCATTTGCTTTTCTCTTTCTTTCTTTTTCACAGCTGACGGTTTCTAAACAAAACAAACTTCTTGGGATGCGTTTATTGGATTTGACCATCGATTATCTATAGATATATAGATATTAAAGCGGTGTAACAAGTGGTTTGGAAACATCTACCGCTGGACCTCTGCGGCCCCATGTATCATACGTCAATCTATGTGCTTTGGGTATTTCCTGCACAGAATGGAAGAGTACGGGAGCGCAGCGGCTGCCCAGATACACTTCACAAACCGCGTGTTACACCACTTTAAAATTTCCGAAATATCAACTCCTTAACTATAGATCCAGGATCCTGGCACATTTCCAGATTTTTTTCACACGGTATAAATAAACACAAACGGAATCCTTCTCTTTCTTCTCTACGTGAACCGGTCCATTGCTCTTTGTCAAACTATTCGTCTCTCTCTATTTCTCTTTCTCTCTCTCTCTCTCCCTCTCTCTATAACTCTCTCACTCTCTCTATCTCTCTCTCTCTTCATATATTTCTCTGTATATACTGTTCCTTCTTTAGCTAGCTCTCTCTCTCCATCTCTACCCTCTCCTACTCCAAATCTCTAATTGCCTCCATTGATTCACCCTTCATTTCAAGGTTGCTTATCTTTCCCATAAAGTTAGAAATTTAAATTTAGTTTGAGAATACGCTAACTATCAAAGATTTTAAATTTGAACACCTGCACTCTGCACATCTTTATTCGTAAGTAAAGAATAGTTATGTACTGAAAATGCTTTCTGATTTTCTTTTGGAGAATACAACCCTTCACCCTTAGGCTTTAGTATACCGACTGCGGTTTCACTAATATTGCGTTTATTATACAAGTTTGGCTGCAGGGAGAACTGTTATTTAGACTAATAAGTTTACACATGTTTCTACTAAACTCCTTGAAGACCTTGCCATTTTGCTCACATGTGCGGACGAACTTTACTAATGAAAGAATCGATTCCTAATTTATTATATTTTGTAGTTTGTAATCTACCACATGGTTTGTAATAATATTAGTCTATTAAATAATTATATCAAAAATTACGTACTCGTAATCTACATCTACGGATCTATTCTTTTGCACAGAAAAAGACTAACAAAAACAAACTTGCAAAAACCGCATGTTATTATTTCGGTAGTTTATTTAATAATTTCGTATTTTTTTTCTGTTTTACTATTTTAGTGTTATTTTTTATTCTCATAGCAAACAAACTTGCAAAACCCGGCTTATGATTTATGATGCATGCATTAGTCACTGGAGTTCACTGGACTAAATTAACGACTTTGTTTTCACGAAGAAAAGAAACGGTGATTCATACTTATCTGCTGATAACTAACGATTTTACTGAGACAAAAAAGATTTTCGAATCAAGGATAAGTTCCTATTTCCTATTACCTATTATCAATAAATCAAATGATCCACTTAACCGTTTGTTTTCTTTGTGTAGGAAATGGGCGAACCCACTTGGCGACGGTTCACTGGTTTTTTCGTGGGCCGGCCCATTTGGTGACCTCTTCGTGACCATGTGATGACCAAGTTTTTGGTCACCAAAGGCACGAACCAGTCACCAGATGAGTTTTTCGGTAAAAACCATTTGGTAACGGGCCAACGACGGTTTTTCTGTGGTTTCGGCAGTTATTTCGTTTTCCAGTGTATTAGTTATTATGTCGTTGTAAACGTGTACTTTTAAAATGACCTGCATAGCCATTTCTTGTTTGTTTTTTTTCGTCTCCTCTCAAGGTTTTTTGTCTCCTTCCTTTTTTTCTTTTTTTTTTTCATTTTACCAAAATATCGTATTTACAATTGCCTTTTCGTGTAATCACCATAACGTTGTTGGACAAAAATTTTCTTTCTTATTACACGCGGTTATGAAATATGTGTATTATGATGGGTCCAAGGTCCAAAAATATGTTTCCATGTATTGTATGCAAATTATGCTGTGTTCTAAGGCACGAAGGAACGCAGGCATGCAAATTGCATATAATACATGGAAATTAAGTTGTCCCGCATGACCAAAACCACCTTGCATGCCTTTTTAGAGGGCTCATTTGCTTTTAAGCATTCACTGTGTTTTCAGGTATGGTCGAAGTTGTTGAACAATGTTATTTGGCCAGTGATATCGAGTCTGATGATGGTATGTTTTAACTATCCATTCATAAAACAATAAAAATTAATAATAAGAATAAATTGACTATCATTAACTATTTAAATTGATCAATATTTAGAGTAACCTTTCAATTAGTAGAATAGTACACATAGACAAACAGCTGAACCAAGCAAAATGTTGCCGCAGTCAAGTGATTAGACATTAACACTTTTCAACGCAATGTTGTACTGTACATGTACACGATGGTCCAAAAGTTGTGAACCCTGGTAATTGAACTACTAGTGCTTAGTAAGTGCTAGTACTAGTCTTAAACCCTGGTAATTGGACTACTAGTGTTTGGTAAATGTACTAGTTAGTACTAGTACTGTTACTGTTAGTAGTACTGTTCCTGTCACTCTTACTATTATTGTTACTAGTGCTAGTGCTAGTATTGTACTAGTCCTAGTACTGTTACGGTTACGGTTACTGGTAATATTGAACTACCAGTTGGTAGCCTTCCGATAATTAATTAAACTGCGTGAATTTTAGATCCCGAAAACTTCACCGAAACTGATGTGCAACGATTGGAGCGAAACTTTGACAGAACTGAAATAAACGAATTAGACTATGGGGGATACGAGATTGGACGGTATGTTTGTGAAATTGTTTAAAGCGAAATGCTAGCCTCTTTGGAAAATTTGCATATGATAAGCAAATCCTATGTATCCTATGCTAATTTTGTACGATTGCCGTGGACGATCGCACAAAATTAGCATAGGATACATAGGATTTGCTTATCATATGCAAATTTTCCAAAGGGGCTAGCATTTCGCTTTAAAGGGATCAGCTCACCTTAAATTGTGTCTGTTTTTTTTTGTTTCTTTATTTTCTATAAGGTAATAAAAATTGGAATACAAAAGTAGTTTCAATTTCAATACTCACGAATTTGGGTGATAAGGGGGATTTGATCCGGGGCCGAAATGCAAAAAGGCATTATCTATACAACAAGCGGACAATGCCCTTTTTGCATTTCGGCCCGATCAATCCACCACTTTATCACCCAATATCTTCGTGAGTATTGAAATTGAACACTACTTTTTCTATTCCAAATTTTTACTATCCCTTATAGAAAATAAAGAAACAAAAAAAACAGACACAATTTAAGGTGAGCTGATCCCTTTAACAGTAAGATACAATACGGTCCATGGAAATATTAACTCTTTGGGTTCTTGCATGCAACGCAGAAGTTGCCGGGCACTAAAATGGTTCGTAGACATTCATTTGCACATAGAACTTCTAT